>OZ026628.1:52451435-52473935 GCA_964020975.1 Hermodice carunculata | reverse complement strand
TGTACGTAACGAACGGTTGTATAAGTATGTCAGAGGACCTGATATCACATGCGCACCAGCCTTCAAAAAAGTTGGATGCAGGGAGTCAGTGCCAGTTGCTTTACTGGTAGTAAGTTTTTGCAGGCCCTGTAATACATTATCTTCAGATACCTCTTGGAAATACATTTTGGAATTGGCTTTTTGAAGCTGGCATGTAAAAATGCTGGTGAATTTATCGGCCAGTCTCGAGCCAATAGTAGTGAAAAAATTATTGAAAGAGTTAGAGATGGACATAGGATCTTTAACTATGAATCCTTCAACCTCTAAAAACTGGGGTTCACCTGTTTGCTTACTAGGTAGAAACTTCTTTAAGGTTTTCCACACATTTTTAGAAGAAGAGTCTGTTAAAATCATCTCATCATAGAAGTCCCTACGCGCCTTTCTAATTCTATCAGTTACCTCATTCCTGAGTGTTTTGTACATATCATGGTCATGCATTGTAGCATCAACTGACTTTCTTTTTTTGTTATAGTAATCTCTTTGGTACATTAGTTCTCTAACATCGTCAGTAATCCATGGAGCGGGTTTACCTCTTACCCTCACTGGCTTACTGGGAGCATGATTGTCACAGATTGTACTAAATATCTTTGTGAAGAAATCCCAGCAATCATCAATGTCATCAAATATATTCATGACCCACCATGGTATCTGCCTTAAATCACTCGCAAATTTGTTTGGATCAAAGTTTTTGAATGAGCGAATATGTGTAAACTTTGGTTTTGGACGCAGGATTGTACCTTTACGTACACAAAAGATCAAATCTGTGGCTCTTTTTTTAACCGCAAGTGCATTGCCACGTAACCTGGACAAAACAATCAGTGGACATTAGCGACAAGCTATGGACATTCTGGCTTTGTAAAGGGAACGCTTGGGATGTGTCCGTGTGTCCTCCGTGGTTGACAAACGTGAACCCCGTGCCTTGTGGCGGGAAATTAATATACATACCTCGTATCATCAGGGAAGGAATCGATGATCTAAACAGCAAAATTGAGAATGTTGCCTTACAAATAAAGGCTCTAAATCAGAACTTTGATCAACTTGAAAAGGGTATTCAAGACTGCAGTGATCGTATGGATTCAAGCGTTAACTTTCTGTTGCTCAAAATCCCTGGTCAAATAAAAAAACTCCCCCACAGCCATGGCAATGAATTTCTGGACAATGATGTGCACAAAAGACATTGGTCCCTCATTATTCAGGGAATAAAAGGTCCTGCTGGTCAAAAAAAAAAAGTGTCAGTTTTGAAGGAACTCATCTACGAGTCAATGAGGCTGAATAAAATTTAATGCCTGACTGTCACCGTCCGAGTCAACAGAAGGGTGCTGACATCATCATGACGCATGCTGTCAAGTGCTAAGCATCTTCGTGACCATCCTGAAAAAAAAACAACATTAGAATAGATTATCTGCCATGCAAAAAAAAAAAAAAAAAAACTACTTAAGTGGCTAAATTTAAAAGATATAAACTCAAACACTCTCCCTATGTAGCTACCGGCATTATTAAATCAATACAACATCGTGACAGCCTTCAAAAGAAACTACAATGTACTCCCCTACATAATCTCCAATGTTGAACCATTTAGCAGAATCTTAGAGTAAACAACATCATTTTAAGAAAAAAAAAATCATCAACCAAAACTACATTTTTAACATTCTCTATTTGAAAACTTGAATATCGATGTCAAAAGTACCTGGGAAACAATCAGATCCGTTTTTAAATATGAAAAAAATTAAAACTTTTTTATTCATTTTTTTTAAAGTTTTATTTTTTTTCTTATTTTTCATTTATTTATTTATTTATTTATTTATTTATTTATTTATTTATTTATTTATTTATTTATTTATTTATTTATTTATTTATTTATTTATTTATTTATTTATTTATTTATTCATTCATTCATTCATTCATTCATTCATCCATCCATCCATTCATCCATCCATTCATTAATTCATTTATTTATTTATTTATTTATTTATTTATTTATTTATTTATTTATTTATTTATTTATTTAATTATTTATTTATTTATTTATTTATTTAATTATTATTTTTTTGTTATCAACGGCACCAAAAACAAAAACAAAACAAAACAAAAAAAACAAAAACAAAAAACAAAAAAAAAAAAAAAAACAAAAACAAAAAAACAAAAAACAAAAAAAACAAAAACAAAAAAAAAAGAGCTTGCTGTCAATCAATTCAAAACGTTCTTTATGAATATTGGCACAACGTTGGTTGTTGAAGTAGTAACACCAAATAAACCACACTTTTTCCTCGACTGAAAACAACACATTGGACACAGGTTCTCTTTCACTCAAGATTGCTCTGGTGACGTTGCAAAACGTTTGTGCAAAACACCAAACCGTACACTAGCACTGGTTATAACAGTTTACTTATGAAACTTCGGAAAGGCATGACCTACTGGACTTCTGAACCACTCGCTCTCATTTTAAATCAATCCCTAATGATAGGTATATTGTCTCATAATTTAAAAATTGAAAAGGTGGTGCCTTTATAGAAGAGAGATGATAGCAACCGATTAGACAGCTCCTCTTCGCGCCATTTCCATAAATATTTGAAAAAATAGTGAATTGACAACTATATGACTAATTTACTGCCACATTGTTGTTCTTTACGAGTTCACACGTCTTTGAAAAAAAATCAACTGAAAAAAATCAACTGCTTACGAATATATTCGCCGAATTGTGAAGTTTCTCGACAATGACGAATTACCCATAAGTGCATTTATAGACCTATCAACGGCCTTCGACACTTTAGACCATCAGATTCTTCATAACAAGTTAAAATACTATGGCATTACTGGTGCAGCGTTAAATTAGTTTCGTATTCCCCTTGGGAATCAGTTTGTTCACTTGAAAGATGTTTGTTTAAAGTCTTTATCAGTAACAACTAATGTGCCTCTTGGATACTTGGCCCCGTTCTATTCATAATCTATACTTATGACAGGCACTTTGCATCCTCTGAATTTGATTCTGTCTTGTATGTTGATGACACAACTTTAGTAAACTCTTTGTGTTCCTTCACTTTCCCTTCTGATTGGAGAGCACACGTGCGAAATACATCTGACAGTATAAATATTGAATTAAATGAAGTCTATGATAGCATTATCATCAAATTCAATTAAAACAAAGTAAATGATCTTTTACTGCTCGTAGAAGAAATTAGACTTTTAATTCAATTAAAAAGAAAAGAAAATATTTCAGTTTCAAAAGTGGATGAATTTGTCTTTCTTGGAATATGTATTCAACAAAATTCAAAATGGAATACTCATAGGAAAAAAATTGGAATAACATTTTCTGAAGTAATTGCAATCTTAAAGAGACTATATATATATATATATATATATATATATATATATATATATATATATATATATATATATATATATATATATATATATATATTTATACATACATATTTTAAAAAATGCTTGCTGCAAATATGTAATTCGCTTTTCCTGTCACTGGTGAACTATATCTTGAACGTATCGTCCTTCCTTCAATAAAAAGTTGCTCATTTAATTTGCCATGGTAAATATAATGCTCACACGGAGCCTCTCTTCAAACAATGAAATCTTTGAGAAGTACGGGATCTACTACAACTCAAAACACTCAGGTTTTACTATAAGTATTCTAAGAACGAACTTTCTGGCTATTTTGAAAATGTATATGAAGCCCTCTATCATATCATACACATATTACAAGCAATAGAGAGAACCCTCTTACCCTATCACCTAATAGGACCAGATCCAGAAATTGTATAAGATACTATATCCCGTCTTTTGCTTCAAAGCATCCCTTTCACTATAACTGGTATAATATGCACACATTCATACTCCGGTTTTCTTTATATAGAAGTGCAAAACAAGTTTTTTATTATGCCTCGCTATTTTCTATTTTAAAACTAATAAAATTACTACCTTCCGCCATATTCCTGTTAATATGTATAATCGTTATCTAAAGGTATGTCCCAATATGCAATGCAGATTTGATGATAATCGTATAACAAATTAGGTCAAAAATGTTAATGTTTACTTTTTTCATTTTTTTTTATCATGTTTGCTTAAGCAAAGCAGTTGGTGATGAAAAAAACGTTTCTCACCATGTTTAAGCAAAGGTTCAATATATTAAAACGCAAGAGTGGAGTATCAGTTTCTCTCTCTGTTTCTCTGTCTGTCTCTCTCTCTCTGTATCTCTGTCTCTCTGTCTCTCTCTCTCTCTGTCTCTGGTTGTCTGTCTCTCTCTCTGTACCATGTGTCTGTGGCTCACTTCAGTACAATAAACAAATATGTATATATATATATATGTATCTGTGTGTGTGTGTGTGTGTGTGTGTGTGTGTGTGTGTGTGTGTGCGTGCGGACGAAAACAGCCCCTAGCAGTATCAAACATGATTGTTCACTAAGGAACTACACGAAGCTGAATATGGATCGGGTAATCAATATTAACACATTCTATATGATAATGACTAAAAGAAAAAAAATGATATTGACACACACCTGGTGGCTCCGAGAGATGACACATTCTTAAAATGAAACTGTGTCACCGATGTTTCCTTGGCCCTGGTAAACTTCTAAGTGCCGCAAGATGCATGAACAATGGTTGTTGCGTGGGGTGGATAGACGGATGGAATATCCATCCTAACCCTTCCAGTGCAAAGTGCGACTCAAGTCGAAGTAATTAAAGCGACTGTTCTGTATTAGAACAAAGTTGCTAGACTCTTGTTGCTTGCTTGTGAAAAGAGCTTTCATTTAAATACCCGCATGCCTGAAGTTACAGACTTAATAACAATGAAGGTCAAAAGCTTTGCTCGGCGGGATTGGCGCATTGCGCCAAAATCACGCCGAGCAAAGCTGTTGACCCAGTCCAAAATGTGGCACTAAAAGAGTTTTAAAAGCTTCGCTATTGAACGGATATGTCAAAATGATAAATTTAGACAATAATACGAGAGTACTGTGTTTTTACACAACGCTCTTTCAGGTGCAAGAGGCTAAGATTCCATTACGTAAATCAGTCTTTTCTATTTTTTCTTTTCTTTTTTCTTTTCTTTCTTTTTTTTTTTTTTTTTCTTATGAGAAATTAAAATCCTATGGCCGCTTTTCCTTCACAACACAGTTTTTTACCTAAGTTATTGTACAATGATGGCTTGCATCTACAGTGTTCCTACACACCATATCCATTAACTGCAGTGCCATGTTGAAACAGCAGCGCAGACTACATTTGTCGTCTGGGCGGCTTGGAACAATATAAGCGGGAAAATGGTTGAATCGTTGTGGGTAATCCAATGCCATCAGCTCTTTATTTTGATCCGGTTTCATTATGGTCATTATATTGGCTAAGTGCTGCAAATTATTGTAACAAATATATCATTATGGAAGCCAAATTTGCAATTACATATTATATTTGAAATTACAGTGGATTTCAAATTAGACACGATGTTGAAATTATTCGATTACGCCGCCATGTAGTGCTATATTCTGTAAAATCTGAACAGATTATATTCAAGTGGACATTACGTGTTGTTTCATAAAATCTGCCGACAGACAGCCATACAAAGGTTTCAACGGCAAAACTATCCATTTTTTTAAATTCTTGCAGGATGTTGTCTTTGTCATGTCAGTGGGAACTAATACGAATGGATGTGCCTCATTGTGACAATCAATCACTTTTTCAAACAACACAAAAGGGGAATCAGGAATAAGAAAACTGTTCAGGCAATCAAACAATCGATCAATATATATATATACATATTTATATATATATATATATATATATATATATATATATATATATATATATATATATATACATATATATACATATATATATATATATATATATATATATATATATATATATATATATATATATATATATGTATATATATATATATATATATATATATATATATATATATATATATATATATATATATATATTTATATATATATAAATATATAGTTATGTCTTGGTTGGTTTATGGGCAGAATTGTAAACCTCAGAATGTATGGTGGGCAGTTGTTCTGTTTATGGGCAGTTGAAAAATGCCAATACACCATGTTTGCCTTAAATTCAATATGCTACCTAGCGGTTTCAGAAATGTACATATTAGCAAATCTGCCAAGATATCATGGGAATCTATAAATGCCCAGAAACTGTGGTAATCTATACTTGGTGATACTGCCCATAGTCCGGTTTGAGGAGTACAATTGATCCGCAGACAATGAGCATGACCCACAAACCGGTTGTAGGACCTATATATATATATATATATATATTTATATATATATATATATATATATATATATATATATATATATATATATATATATATATATATATATATATATATATGTGTGTGTGTGTGTGTGTGTGTGTGTGTGTGTGTGTATGAGTCATTGCAGTTTTTTTTTAATCCGTAAGTCTGCCCTTGGTTTATCTTTAGACCTAATCAAGTTATGCTCTCTGTACGTACAAATTCGATATCAAGTCACGTATATGGAAGTTGTACTGTTCAATAATTCACAAAACCCTGAGTTTTGTGTACAAAACCCACGGTTTTGTTTTTCAAAACTCTGGGTTTTGTACCAAAACCTTGGGTTTTGTAAGCAAGACCCAGAGTTTTGGTACAAAACCCAGGGTTTTGTAATTAAAGCCGTGACTTTTGCTTGCAAATCCCAGGGTTTTGTCACAAAACCCTGGGTTTTGTACACTACCCAGGATAACAGAGCAAATATCGGAATTTTAAATTTTTGTTCAATAATAGACACAAAACCCTGGGTTTTGTCACAAAACCCAGGGTTTTGTAGACCAAACCGTGGGTTTTGCTTGGAAAACCCAAGGTTTTGCCACAAAACCCAGGGATTTGCACACAAAACTTTGGGTTTTGTAACAAAAATCAGGGTTTTGCTTTGTTATCCAATCTTTTCACAAAACCGTGAGTTTTGTCCTGATAACCCTGGGTGTTGCAGTTGTTTTGTTCAATTATTTGCAAAACCCACGGTTTTCTGACGTCAGAAATCCCACGGTTTTGAATAATTCGCAAAACCCTGGGATTCGTGACGTCACAAAACCCACGGTTTTGTGTTTTACCGCCAAATTGGTCATATGGATATGCCTACCACTCACAACACGGCTTGCTTTCTGACCTTGCTATAAACCAATATCATGCTAAGATGGCGGATCTCGGAAAATTTCCATCGATTCGCGAATTAAAATCTCGTGTATTTTATCACTGTGTGCACTTCATGAGCTCATATTTTAGGTACTACAAGAGAAAACATGTAAGATGTATAACGTGTATGTGATTTTGAGAAATTTAATAGGTTAAGACTGATTTTCAGTTTCTGGGACCGTGCGACCGGCCCGGGCGAACGGGCTGAAGTTTTCGCAGCATAAGGCCTCTGATCTGCCGCGTCGTTAAAATCCACCCTACGTTGTGCCGCTGCCTGCAGTAATTATGCGACCGTTGATTACAAAACGACTGCCACATCACATCGTGCTGATAATTATCTCAACACGACTAATTCTTAAATTGTTACATGGTATTCTTTAACTCTACCTTCATTCCCACCATTCAGAACTTTGCATCTATTTCTGTGTCAGCTCTGGTGAAAGATTCTAAAGCTCTTCCCCGGGAGCTCTGCAACTGGAAAGGTGAAAACCCCGCCTGTAACGGCATGTCCCTGTGCCAGCCACTACCCCCATACAAACTACCTATTCCCACTACTAAGTTGTGTGCAAGTTTTTTGTTGACAGGCACTGGAAATAACGCCAAGACAACCTGGCACCTTTTCATAAACTGTCGAATGGTTCAAACTTCAGTGTACACACGCACGTCCACCAATTGATAAACAAACACAACAAACGAAAAGGCAGTTAGACATTTTCTGGCGTCACAGTGTTGTTCTTTTACCAGAACCAACAACTTCAACATTGAGAAATATCGAAGTCCAAAATTTCTACTCGATTAAATTAATTAATTGAAAAAATTAAAAGGACTTAATGAGTTTTGATCCGGCCACCCCTTGACTGGCAGTCTAACACGCTAAGCATGTGGCCACGTTAGCCGATACGGATACAGGAGGTAAGGTGTTCATATTCGATGGTGGTCGGACCACGCGGCTTTGTTTACTCCCTCACATCTGGGTCACGCCAGTCGAAAGCCAAGATGACCGCAACCAATAACTGTTGAACATTTCAGACAATAATGCTTGAAGAATGGGACCGAAAACGCTATTTCGACAAAAATTTCCAGGGCTCTATCATATATCGTCCGATCAGATAATTATTTGAAACGGATCGAATGTTTTACGCAAATTAAAGAGCTCGAGGCTGTGCATTCAATGGTCCATGCGGCTCTTCGGCTTCGCGCCGGCGTGTGGATTATATTGAACACTGGATGCACAACCTCTCGTCCTTTAACTAATACATAACTTATATTCTCATCGTGTCGCAAAGAGATAGACTTTGCGCGTGGTAACCAATAATGATAATATCGATCACAATAACTGAGCCACTTGTAGTTTGACGCTATTTTTAAGTTGAGTAGCCTAGCAAGGCCTACCAAGTAACAGCTGTCATGATTTGTTGGTTACAAAACCCTGGGTATTGCACCTTTTCAAAACCCTGGGATTCGTGATGTCACAAAACCGTGGGTTTTGCAATCTCACAAAACCCACGGTTTTGTTCTGTTATTTCAATGTGTTACAAAACCCACGGTTTTCTGGCTAAACCGAGGGTTTTAGGAACAAAACTGTGGATTTTGTTCAAAAAATAACAAAACCGAGGGTTTTGTGATCAAAACTCGGAGTTTTGCTCTTAAACTGTGGGTTTTGTGCTCAAAACCCAAAGTTTTGCTACAAAACCCACGGTTTCGTACCAAAACCCTGGGTTTTGTTCAGGAGACCCACGGTTTTGTACCCAAAACCCAGAGTTTGTAGCAAAACCCAGGGTTTTGTCCAAAATGATATCAAAATTCAATAACTGATCAAAACCCAAGCTTTTGTAACAAAACCCTGGGTTTTGCTAACGAAACCCAGGGTTTGTGATAAAACCTATGGTTTTGTTAGCAAAACTCAGGCTTTTGCTACAAAACCCAGGGTTTTGAAAAGCAAAACCCACGGTTTTGTGAACAAAACTCAGGGTTTTGTGAATTATTGAACAGTACAACTTCCATACACATATGACGATAAATACCAGTAAAACAATATTGTGTGTGACATCCCGTTTCATATTTGTCTATACAAAACTTCTTAATGAAATAATAAGTAGCGTTGAATATTGTCTTTATTAACTTTCTCATTAATTGCACTCAATGTACTATTTAGGACAAGTATTGATGTCTTTTGCACTAGTTTGTATAGAGATTAGACACCCTGGTGATGCCTATATTTTCTCTTCGTTTTGAGCTGGAACTGTGTATGTCGCTATTACGTAATAATAAAATACTTCGGAAAAAATATATTTTTTAAATTTTTATATTTGAAAAAAAAAAAGAAACATTTATCTTCCCGTTCTTGCTATTTAAATACTTGTAAATTTGTTCTGAAGCTATCACAATGACAATAAAGCAATTTAATTAATCCCGCTCGCCCAGTTCACGTATGTTGAAAAATAAAACGAGGAAAATCACTTTCTGGCGCCCCATATTTTTTGTATTACAAAACTTTTTTGTACACAAAACTCAGGGGTTTGTGAATTATTGAACAGTACAACTTCCATATACGTGACTTGATATCGAATTTGTACGTAAAGATAGCATAACTTGAGTAGGTCTAAAGATAAACCAAGGGCTGACTTACGGATTAAAAAAAAAAACAAAACTGCAATGACTCGATGACGCGAGACTTATCTGCCAAATAAAAATTCACATGAGACCCAACACCACTCTCCCAGATCGATGTATATATATATATATATATATATATATATATATATATATATATATATATATATATATATATATATATATATATATATATATATATATATATACATATATATATATATATATATATATATATATATATATATATATATATATATATATACATGTATGTATGTATGTATATATATATATATATATATACATACAAACATACATACATACATACATACATATATATATATATATATATATATATGTGTGTGTGTGTGTGTGTGTGTGTGTGTGTGTGTGTGTGTGTGTCTGTGTGTGTGTGTGTGTGGGTATTGACAGTAATGTGGCGAGAATACTGGACATATACATGTGTGATATCCAATGTTTCGTTTACGTGTAAATACTGTGGATTTTATTGTCATTTAAAAATCCATGTGCATTAATAATTTAAGATATATTTCCTGCTTACAACTATGAATGCAATTACAGTTTTTCATGCTTAGAGGTGGATACAGATATGAGGAGAACAGGGCCTATATGTACGCATCTTAACATACATTTAATAGTTTGCAAGTAGTATTTGATGCAGTTTCGTATAGGATCACAATTATTAATTTTGAATAATCATATGAAGGCACACTTCAACAGTTTTTTAATACGGCATTTCTGCATTGGTTACAGCACTACGGCGATAAAGGTAACACAGTTACCTTTTATTGCTAGATCATAAACTATGTCAAACATATGGCGGCAGGGCAAAGTTAACAAGCCAGTGATATTCATACGTAGTATAGAGCGAACACTTGCATGTATTTTTTTATAATGCGCAATTAAGTTTTTTCCAGGGCATTCGTAGGAAGAGAGTGTGTTCGGCAAAGAGAGGGTCGGCCTCGAGGGAGGAGCTCAACTTGTAAAGTACATGCACTGCTATATGGCTGGGGAGAAATTACTACCTTTTAAAAACAGTGCTGAAGCTGGGATATCCCCTAATATTCACGTCGTCCTTGGTAGCGGATCTGTTTTATAGTGTACCACATGATTCCCCTACTCGACATATATATTGTTTACTGCAACACCATCAATACCTATTACCAACCAGAACCAAGGTCTTTTCTGCCTTCCAAACTTCTGTTTTCCATGGGACTCTGCGCTTATAGCGCAACCAACGACCCATATTATACGATCAAATTCAATTTTGATCGCTGTAGTGGGACAAAACAAACCATGGGTAAGATATATCAAAGGCTAAGAATGAAATTTCTATCGTTTATTCTTGCAATGATATTGATGGTTTGAACTTCAAACTTTCTCTAATTTGTATAATCTTTAATGTTGTACTTTTGTCCAGTGCCCATTAAATGCATTGTGGTCCATGCCGTACAAGAAGAAAGTAGAGTGCATATTTATTTAGTTTAAATGGGCATACTCTTTATACTCTTTAGATTTGACCTTTCTAAATGGTCGCAGTTGTCACCATGTGCAATTTTACAACTATTATTCCCCATACGTTAGTACAAAATGTTTCATGGTGTGCATTGGGAAATTGAAATTGAACATCCATCTGCATCTATATGTATGTATGTATGTATATATATATATATATATATATATATATATATATATATATATATATATTGGATTTTCAAGATATTATAAAATACTTTCAATCGCCATAAATCAATTGCAAATAAAGTTTCCACATTATCCTACATATTCACATTGGTCAATTGCTTACAGATAAAAGTTCGACTGAAATCCCTGTTAACAACAGGGTTAACGATGTTGAAGAGTCAAAAATGCTAATGTTAGTTTTTTTTCGTAATATCCTATACACATTGTTCAGTTGCACATGGATAAAATTAACATAAGATTTCTTGTATGCTACCTAGCAAAATATTCATGGCTGAAAAACTGTAATGCCGCTTGTTCCCTCATATCCTGAAGATGGACAACTGTCAATTGTGCGTAACTACAAGTTCGAATGAGACCTATGTCTGTTACATGTTAATAGACTCTCATGACTGAAATTATATAAAGTCTTAGTTCTATATTTGTATAGGCTATCGTAGTTGAAAGGAATAACAAAATTTAGAAGCGTATGAAAAAAAAAAGACAAGATAGCAAACACTCTTGTGCTTTTAAAACAACTAGCAGCGGTTTTAAGAGTTAAAGAGTAACGAACTTGCATCACATGTTCTAATTATTTCACATTCATGTGCAGTTCTCTCGAAGTAGTTCGACTCAAGTTGCAATTGGCACTGAAAAAGTTAATGTAAGGGAGTCGACTTGAAATGCTATCGCGAGAACACAACTCCGTGAAGCAATACTTGGGCAATGCGGTTGCTCATATACATTCTGACAGCAATTTAGAACCAGAACCACTTAACGTCATGTTTGCAGGCGACCAAACGTAAAGAAAAAGTAGCAATAACAATTAAGACTAGCGTAAAGCTTGAGGACAACCGAATCACGTGTTCAGCTCCTCTTAATACTGGTTAAAATGTTTTGACACAATCAAATGCAAATCTCAAAATTTAGGCCGCATGAAGATTAAGTATAACCGGCACAAATTTGTAGCTTATATTTGTTAAAGAATAGACATTTATAAAGGTGATATCTGATGGCCCATTAGAAACAAGTACACAGCGGGCCATAGCAGATACAAAGCGAACATAATGATGGGAACAGATTAAACCTAAATTTCTGTACAAGAAATATTCAAATTCAGTAGGTCTGTTGGTCACGTGACCAGCCAGACTATATCAGGAGAGTCCCCCCCCCACACACACACAATAATGTAGATTAAATTTGCAAAAATGACGGCAAGAACAGTGCCACTCACAGCTACAACACTGTCTTTGGGTCTTTAGTGTAAACCACATAAACGGAGACTTACAATTTTTGATCCCACTTCACCGGAAAATGATGGTTTCCGCTCGGGTATAATAGAAGATGTATAAAAAACTCAGAGGCAAGGAATAATTTTTAAAAGTCTTATTGCTGGGCACAAGAAGTGAACTTAGAGGTCGTAGATATCAAAAGTGATAAAAATCATGTTAAATTGAATGACACAAAATAATTATGCCAAACATGGTTAAACATTTAAAAATACTACTCTATTGCATAACGCATGTCAATAAGTATTTATCAATCATTCAAAAGAAACAACCTTAAAGTGACCATTGGAAGGCAATGGAGGAGTTAGTATGCCTCATTAGTCACGTACTGCCAATCAAGAGTGCTATTAGGTTACTGTACTGTAAAGTACAGTAATAATTTATCACTTAAAGTTCACATTTTACGTCATGATGCGAGAATGCCAATTACTGCAAAAATATATGTATCCAATGAAGATAACAACTCCTGAGATAAAAAAAGAAAGAAAAGAATTTGTATAACAAGTTCACAGAATATAAAAAAGTCAACTTTAGTTATTATTCCGTGGCTGCGCTAAATTATGCCAAGTATAATCTCTTGCTTATAGTATAATGAGTTGGCACGATAATAGTATGAATTTTCCATGCTAAATGACTTATTGTTTCAATTATGTCATTACTGTTTGGATCATGTCGTATACTCACGCAACACAGAAATATTTTAAAGCTAGGATCCCAGTCGATACACATTTGGGACAAATGAGGAAAAAGCGTCAGTTGTAAAACTTTCAAAAGGGACCAGTCATTCTATGTATTGACAGCTTGCTCCTCATTTGTATTTTCACTTCTCAATGCGTTTGTTGTTGCGTTATTTATTTATTTTTTGTTGTTTATTTGTTTAATTTTTGTTCCTGCGTTCTGTTTTATTCTCACTTCTTCTGTCGTCTGCCCGTCTATCTGTCTGCCACACTGCGTGTCTGCCTGTCCGCTGTCTTTCTCCCACACCACCTGCTTGTTTTTTACCATTCTATCTATCTCTCTGTCTGTCTGTTTTTATTTATTTATTTTTGTTGTTGTTTGTTTGTTTCTTTTTTGTTGCTGCGTTCTGTTTTATTCTCTCTCTATCTGTCGTCTGTCCGTCTACCTGTCTGTCACACTGCGTTTCTGCCTGTCGGTCTGTCCGCTGTATCTCTCCCACACCGTCTGCTTGTTTTTGCCCCTTCCACCTCTCCGTCTTTCTGTACATGTATGTGTTTTTGGCCACCAAGGAGATAATTTCATTTATCCGGTCACTTGTTCCTTTAGCTTTTACTTATTTATGTTTTCGTTCTGTTTTTTTGTATGTTTGTTTTCTTTTTTTGTGTCTGTCTGTTTGTTCTTTGTTTTTGTTTGTTTGTTTTTGTCATATATTCATTCCATTTTTAAACCTTGCACTTTTATTATGCACATTTTACTTTACCGTTTCATCAGCTTCTTGAATGAAAGTATCACAGACCATGGCGGCATGCTTTAGATGCGGTCCAAATTCACGCACTGAAAGATTTGAACATGTGCAATAGCTCATCAAGCAATCTTACAGAGTCAAATCCATCATATTTTGCAATGAAGCCTCTGTTAGTATTGCAAGAAACAGATTTTCATTATTAAAGGCCAACATTCTTTAAACTTAACACATAAGTTATCACTTCAAAACTCATTAGTCACACATTCTGTTAGATCTAGATTTTTTTTTATTTTAGTCCTTTTCCATACACCCCCTTTACAAAAAGCGGTGAAATGTCAAATTAAAAGCTTATTGCTTTGCGTTGAGCTAGAAACACTGGCACCAACGTTGTTTCGACAATTTAGAGAGTACATGGACATTAAAGGAATATTTGCTTTTCTTTTTGTTTGTTTGTTTCGTTTTTTCCCAAATTATATAGATAACAGTAGATAGCTAAAATTGATTTGAGTTAATTTGAAGAGAGGCTTTGATCCGGGCACTCCCTCAGCCTCGGTGTGACAGGCAGCACATGCAATCTCTTCTGACAGTGTCTTACCAGCATTGCATTGAATGGGTTAAATCTCTTGAAAAAGTAAAATCAAGGTAACAAATTAAGAGAAAATACAGGCCAGGGTAATATGCATATCGTGCGCCTTCAGGTGAGCCCAGTGGTGAGAAGTGCTAAATTGTTTTCAAGCTTGGACATCCTGGTACAAGACTGCCTCCAATATGTACCAACTCGTCGCCAATGAATCCTCCCATCTAGGATAAGCATGCTGTTGTCACGTGGTTCAGACCTACTCCTGTTGTTTATATGCCTAGTTTGAAAATGCAAGGATCAAGGGATACCAATGCACGTGTGGTCTATCAACGAGAGAGAGAGAGAGCCAGTGCACGCGTGGTCCATCGATGAGAGAGAGAGAGAGAGAGAGAGAGAGAGAAAGAGAGAGAGAGAGAGAACCAATGCACGTGTGGTCTACTGATGAGAGAGAGAGAGACAACCAATGCATACTACTACTACTACTACTACTACTACTACTACTACTACTACTACTACTACTACTACTACTACTACTACTACTACTACCACTACAACTACTACTACTACCACTACTACTACTCAGATTTGAAAAGGCTGTAACAACTATATAAAATACAATGTAAATGACCAATACGCGGTAAAAAGAAAAAAAAAATTCTACTTTAGAGTAATGCAGGCCTATACTTACTGATATCATGCTTACTTCAAGAACGTAACTGAAATGTAAAGAATTAGGTGTCACATGGCACATTCTATGGCACAAATATTGGCATAACTCTCATTGAAGGTTCTTCAGACATAAAGTATAAGTCTCCTTGGGTCTCTGTCAGCACCACCACCACCACCAACAACAACAACAACACACACACTCAAACAAACACACAAACACACACAGACGGACAGACAGACAAAAAGACATACATACATACATACAGACAGACACAGACAGACAGACGGACAGGCAGACAGATAGACAGACAGACAAACAGACAGACAGACAGACAGACAGACCGACAGACAGACAGACAGATAGATAGATAGATAGATAGATAGATAGATAGATAGATAGATAGATAGATAGATAGATAGATAGATAGATAGATAGATAGATAGATAGATAAAAAGTGAGTGAGAGACAGAAAAAGAGACCTATCATTTAAAAAAAATGTATATTACAGCATACAGAATACATGTATCCATGGGGCAAACTGTGGTAAATACCTTTGAACGGGAAAACCGTTTCGTTAACGCTGAAATACCATCCAAAGAAAATGGATTCAAATTTTAAGAAAAAAGAAATTCTAGAAGGGTAAACCCTGTTCTGAAAGCTGATTCTGGTCCACCTTCAGTAGAAAACTTGTGAAAATAGTGAAGTATCCGTCAATATTCCTAAGGATATTGTCGTAACGTCACCAGTGTTGTCGCACATATAGGAAATAGTCCTGCAGGCATATCGAGTGCCACATGTCATAAGTTTAAGCCTCACGTAGCCCTGCCTTTAGCATCTTAAAAATGATATATTGTCACATCCTAAATTTTTGTCAGATTTAGCTTTTTCAGATAAATGGGCAGAAAAAAAAATATGATGCATGGGTGTTGGGCGCTCGAAGACATCTTTCACCGGAGCTATCGGTCAATTTTCAGTTAGAATGCAGATTAATTCTTGTGTGACATGAGCAGTCAGAAAAAGCAATTGTCATATGGGAATTTTTCAATCAAACATCGTCTAGAACCCAGTTTTAACCTGAACGTTCTCTTAATTGCCGAATAATAAGTTGCACCACGTAAAATGGGGATCGACGGGACGAAAAGTGTAATCAGACTTAATAACGCCCATGTTGAGAATTCAGCCAATGACACAATGACACGAATAAATTTATTACCGTTTTTAATCTACCCACTAACAATGCATGGTACTATATATAAGTTTTGCAATCTATGCATTGTCAGAGACAGGAACCACCTACTGACCATTCAGGACCGCGATTGGACATTCAGGTGTGAGTCAAATTCGCGTGAACTCTGTGGTAAGTGTATATTTTGCATCTCAGGTGCAGGTCTTTTACTTTACTTTTGCAATTTACACATTGCGCAAAGATATTCACCGTCGGGTTTCAACTAAAATGAAACAATTTAAGGAATTTTTACGTTGAAGCACAGAGTTTTACAAACTGGCAATAGACTTTTGAGGAGGTGCACTACATATAGCATAACTCTTTGCTAATTTTGCCAAAAGTCAAAATAAACTGATTTTTCATACCGATAATAGATTTATTGTGTCTTTAAACCTACTTATTGCGCAAGTGCCAGTGATACCTGCAGTCACAGAGACATTAAGAGAGGTCCAGGGCAGAAGCTTTAACCCAAAGCACGCTCGATCAGCAAAAACTGAAAACAGTTAACATAAGGGAATAGAGGTCAAGTACTAAAGCCTCTCCTGGTCTGAATGAGACTAAACCAATGAATTTATGAGACGTGAGAAGGGGACTCAGTACCTAACCCTATTCAACGAACACTATTGGCTCGAGACACACTATCATGATAGGACCCATTGCAATTTTCATTCGAAAGTGTAATGTACAGCGCTCTAACAGAGGAATTTCAGGGAAATCTTACAAAGGTGTTTCAGTCAGAAGAATTGGCTTTGACTGGGTATTTTGAACAGTCAATATTAAAATCGCCCCATAAACACTTCGTAATTTCCTCTCTTCAGCTACTCAAAACAACAGTAAATCAAGATCAAAAGGTCGATATTTTTCCACGAAGTCTCTTGTTATCCTGGAAATATTTCATGTAATTCAATACAATGATACCCTTTGACAATTAACCTGATAGCGGTTAGATATGACCCAAGTATAAGTCTCCCAGATTATATATGCTTGGGCAATTTACTTGATAGAGGTAAAATATAAACCAAGTATAAGTCTCCTAGATTCATACATGGTGTGTTTATATTCCTACAAATGACGTGTTATATGCTATAATTCCATGTACTGATTGAATAAAATGAGTCCTGAATCCTGATTACTGGTATTTCCAAAGCCAGCGCGGTTTGGCCATTAGGGGAAGAAAGGTTTAAATAAATGTTCCAATGAAATGTAAGCTACTGCTTTCCAACATGGACAAATTTTATTATAGTAATGTACATGTGAACAGAAATTAATTAAAAACTATCCAGTGCTAAACTTTAATACACTAACGTAAGTCAGCGAGTCTTGTTTGCTGGAATATCTGATTTCAAGTATCATTTTTGGAGGGTAAAATTTGGAAAACTGTCGGCATCACCGATGAACATGACGCATTTGTTGTTAGTGTTTCAGCTGCGTTCAATCTGACCGTTTTTGTCGTTTTTTCTCTTTCTTTTAAAACTTCGATATAGTTATATATTTCCTTGAAGGGAACATCATGGTTGACAAGAAACCAAAAAAAAAAAATATGGAATACATAACTGTTGATCCGGGTGGTAAACATAGATTGCCAGTTGCTTGTGTTTTTAAATCCCCCCTTCTCCTCCTCCTCCTCCTCCTCCTCCTCCTCCTCCTCCTCCTCCTCCTCCTCCTCCTCCTCCTCCTCCTCCTCCTCCTCCTCCTCCTCCTCCTCCTCCTCCTACCATTACTACTACTACTACTTCTACTACTACTACTACTACTACTACTACTACTACTGCTGCTGCTGCTGCTACTACTACTACTATTTCTACTACTACTACTACTACTACTTCTGCTACTACTACTACTGCTACTACTATTATTACTGCTATTGATGCATTATGTTCAGATTGAGCAAGATTCAACGTTATCAGCTTTCTTGAATATGCAGAGGAAGTTACGGGGAGTCAAATAGCAGTATATATTCTATGCACGTAGATACAAAATGATTAATGATGTGTTTCGCATCATTTAACAAAACAAACAGAAAACCTGTTTCTGAAACAATACGTTATTGAAGAAACTATAACAATATAACTATCTTTCGAAGCAAGTCATCTTTTCCTTAATGTCTGTCTCACTAGTTTGATACCTATACAAGAACACGCTTCATTCTGGATTCTGAGATCATGCGCATGGAATGTGATGTGTTATTTGCATTAAGTGTAACCCTGAAAAAACTAATATTTAATTCATGAACTGTGAATGGGGCAGCCCCTTTAACTCATCTTTTTAGCAAACGTGATCCACTCAGATAATTTCACATGAATGCATTTATCCCTAAATGAAGAAATTTCATGTTTGTCTATAGCAATGAAAAGTGAATTACAAAAATAGTTAAACAGATATGCCTCCATTGTCATTTTATACAGAACATGAAGTTCCTGATTATCCTCGCCGCAGCCCTTCTGCTTGGTTATCAGACAGTAGCTGCTGTCGCCGATGACGTCAACGAGAGCAAAGATGTCGCTAACACTGCTGAACTGGACTTGAAAGAAGTCGACGCTGAGGACAATATCGTTGCACGGTCACTTGACGATGCTGCTACTTTGAGCAAGAGGAGCTCAACACAAAGACGATTTTACATTCTACAACGAAGATATACAGGGAGGACTCTCCGAAGCTACCAGGCTAAATTGAAGTTCTTCATTGCTAAAGATTTTGGACAATGCGTCAATGAATGTGTTCGTCTGCACTGCCATCAGTTTTCCTTCGCTTGGGTGGGAAGTTCATTCTGTCGTCTGTCAAAGTATGTTTTCACTTACTCCAAGCTGATGGCTTGGTCCAAGTACGACACATATAGCGTCAGCTATAAATAAAAATGTGAATAAGACCAGCGAACTTATCAAACAATGGACCAGACTACTTTTAATGACATGAAATAAGGACACACGATAATATCATTGAAGGGTTTATTGTTTTTTCGGCCGTTTGCTACGTAAATTGGTAATATTGATTCCTTACACATTATGCGTCAAAGGAACTAACATGCTCCTTTCCAGGGAATTTTATAAATAAATCAGGTTTTAAAAGTCCATTTTGTATTTTGTTTCTCAATACATTATTTGGAGAGAGAGAGAGAGAGAGAGAGAGAGAGAGAGGGAGAGAGAGAGAGAGAGAGAGAGAGAGAGAGAGAGAGAGAGAGAGAGAGAGAGAGAGAGAGAGAGAGCAACATTAAGGACGTAATATGACGAATCTTGCTTTAGAAAATAATTCGCCAATGATGATGATGATTTTAACATTATGACTTCAATATGGAAGACAATTGCTTTGGTTATAAATTTGGATATAGCTACGGAGACGTCAACTTGCTTGGTCTGGGCACTGAGACAATGTATGTTTTTTACCCATCCTACGAATTTATAGTTTTAGAGCAATTTTGACGTTAATTTCCATGGTGCTAATTTAATGGAACTTTGTTTTCCAGTTAAGATGACGGTATACGAATTTAACGATTTAGCTTACCACTAAGAACTAGAATTGAAAAAATAGTCTGGTGATGTCCTACGCTGCCTCCGCATGCATAAAAGTTCGTCCTCAAGTGGTACAAGCCCGGCAAATGCCGAACGTTTTGAGTGACTGACAGATTGTTTTTGGTCGGAACGTATTTAAACCAAATACCAGTTTTACCATTGAACGTCGCAATTATGATGTTACTTTTAAAAAAAAGTGGCATGCCCTAATGAGACTTTGCCAACCACAGGAATTATGCTAAAAACTTCCAGTCTATTTATAATTACGATCATGCAAATAAGGTACCATCAAAAAATGTGTGTGTGTGTGTGTGTGTGTGTATGTGTTTTCTTCGAAAAGTCCAGGGCTGTATTCCTGTATGGGTTTTACAGTAAAGAGAGCAGCCATCAATGGCACTGAGCATGAGGCACTTAGATAACAAAATGAAGAGAAGCAGCAGTTCCCAAAATGCTATAAATAGTATTGATTTCTGTCAACGCTGCGCCTTGCCCCAGCGAAATGCATCATCTAAACACAGGTTACAAGTGCTCAGGTTAAAAGACCTTCTGTGAGACTGATAAGATGCTACATTCAGCGTAAAGCCTACGTGATCCATTCCCTTACCCATTTTGTACAGCATGAATGTACAAAGTTTTCTACAATTATGTGGTCCCCGTTATCAAAATTAAACCATGCAGCCCCGCACCAAACCTACGGAAAAAACATTTATTGGAAAAAAAACTAGTGAAGCTTAAGGGCAAGTACATCACACATGCTACTCAAACATTGTAGAAAATGAGCCTTCCACCCCCTTTTATCTCTTCCAATGCCAACTGCGACTTAGTGGAAATACTATATACGGACTCCTCCGAATAACAAGGGTGTTAGATTTATGTTCCTTGTAAAATACCTTCCATTTTAATGCCAGCATGCCTGAACATAACACATAACACATGAAATTGGATAATCTACATGCTCGACAAATTATTCTTATTCAAACTCCATTAACAGTCGTTGACATGTTTTAGCATGCTGACTTGTTTACATGGACCGTGAATAGTTTAAACAAAGAGTGAAGTCATATTCATAATAAAATTGTGGATATGTTGACTAGTTAGGATGGTACAAACGTCACCGTGGCCGAAACGCTGTTAGCTTCTCTAAACGTTTTGTTCTTTTTAAATCTAAGATCGCCAGAATGTGGACACGTGTACAGGGAATGAATCTGAGCCGCGTTACCATCGTTTGGCATTGTCCAAATCCGTGTGAGGAACTCCAAGGTTGTGGAGCTTTTTTTCTTTTTTCTTTTTCTTTTTTTTTTTTTGCTTTTGTTTATAGGCATTCGTTTATCGACATAAAGCTTCTCGTGTGAAAGAAGTACACCTCAATAGACGTCATACATAAATGACATTGGCAAAAAAAGCTTTGCTATCAAATTTATTGACAGAGAGTTTATTGTTCATTAACAAACTGACCAAGCGGATGTTATGGAGTTGCCTTAATTGCTTCTTTGTGTCTCGCCATCTGAAGTCACTTCCATTCATTTCAAGTTTAATTAATTTAGACATATTTTGTCAGGTTGTACAAGAATCCGAATAAAACTTTTTTTTCGAACTCTCACTAGCTTCTAACATAATCAAGGGGCTGCAACATTGTATTTCAGATGGCGGGAGTATTTTGCAATTTGTCTCTTTAGGATGGCAGTAAGAGACATAAAAGTATCAGTGTGCTGCCATTTATCCATTAATGCAAATTTGGTCATGTCGTAGAAATCTGCGATTAGTATTCCTAGAAGAAGTACTATCTTGAAAGAAAAAAATGTTTCTTATGTGAACAGTCTCAGTTCTCCATGTGCCAATGATGAACTCTTTATTTTTTTCATTGAAATGATGACTCTATTTACTGGGTCTTCAAAGAATGTATTCCATATAATATTAATGTTATACATGTATGATGTACCAAACATATTTATCAATGCTTTGAGATCACGTTGTTTCTTTCTTTTGATAAAAACGTTCTACCTGTGTTTTTTATTACATCATGACAAATTCTATTTCACTATACAATGATTATTTTATCGCTTTATCCACCACAGAACTCATTCATTTTTATTCTGGTCATTGCCTTTCTTGCACGCTTCATTTCTCTCTCACGTATGTTGCGTTGTTACAAATGTAAAGCGATTGTGAGCTGCAGAGTTGGTCAGACGTTCCGTGCTTAGATTTGATAGATGTTTTAATTTGAAATACCGGTATATGGTTCTTCATTGCAACACTGTAGAATCATG
>OZ026628.1:52258935-52448935 GCA_964020975.1 Hermodice carunculata | reverse complement strand
AAATTTATGTAACCTGTTCTTTTTGCTTTTTTCTCGCGATTCATTGTGAAAGATATGTCCAAAAAAAAAAAAACCCCGAAAAAAGCCAGTTAAGACTTATCCAGATCATTAAAGTGGCCGTCAAGGTCACTTCAAGGTCAGTGAACATGTCCATTTGCGCTGGTATGATCTATCAAAATGAAAAGTTTCATTAAATATATATTTAAACTCCATATGTATATAGCATATCACCCGAGCATAGCTATTTAATGCCCACTTTTGGCTTCACTGGCCCCAATGTGATTATGGCAATAACTCAAACTGAAAGGTTCTAGCCAAAGGCAGGCTGATATAACTCCAAAAGCACTTTAAGTTGTATGTGATGAAATAGCCTCTGCTTGGACCTTATTCATTAACCTGTTATTGGAAACGTGTCTTCTCCGGGTATGAAAGCTTGCTAAAATGGTTCCAACATCTGAAGATTGTAGACCTATTTCAATACCTTCTGTCTTTCTGCTTTGACTTTAAAAAAGGGTACATATACAGTAAATAGATTACATAGATTGACTCAAAATATTATATTATTTTCAGTTTTGATTTTTATCTGTGACGGATGCAGTACAGAATATGCGGACAGCTAAGTGAATAGTAATTAAAAGGAGACTGTGCAAGGACAGAACCGGTTGTTAGTGTTTTTCTTGATCTCTTGAAGGCCTTCAATACGGCCAACTAGAAAATTGGTCTACAAAACTATTTGTATATGGAATTCAGGGAATTATTCGCAGTTGGTTCAATAGTTTCTTTTCTGACGTAATTTCTAGGATATTAAAGTCGATACTCTGGTGGCTTATCGTATATGTGTGGTGTTCCTGCATGGTTCATTATTGGACGTTTGTTATTCATATCGTACTTTCGCTGGTGAATCATCAATTAGCCATACACGGGTTCTTAACACCGCGTTGAGCCTGCTTGGCGGCTTTTGAAGATTCAAGGTACAATATAAGCTAGCAACGGGTACAAAATGATAATGGTCAGATTTTGATTATACAGCCTGTTACATCAATGAAAAAAATAGGCAATTGTAACCTCCATCGTAAAAACGTGATCACACTAATAATATTGAAAATTCTCTAGCTGTAGGCCTTTACCAAATGAATTGAAAATTGTAGTTTGAATGATACCATTCTTAACTTTATGAATGAATGGGTTGTACGCATTTATGGAGGTAACAAAGCATTCAACATAGCTACTTTTTGCAAACTTATGGATATTTCAAAGAAAATCAGACATCATATGTCCATGTGTCCTTTTACCTGGAGAGAGTATGGGTATGAAAGTGCAGTTTTGTTGTTGTTGTTGTTGTTGTTGTTGTTGTTGTTGTTGTTGTTGTTGTTGCAGTTTTTGTCGTTTTAGTTACTTGAACATGGTGATACAGAACACTATATGAGCTGTTTTTAACACATGTGATCTGGTGAGATACTGGAAGAGTACTGATAGGACCAATAGACTGAAGCTGTGTGGCACTACAATAGGAACATTCCCTACACGCATGCTCAAGGCCCATGGCCTGGAACAGTTTATCAGCAAACATTACCGGACCGTCAACTACCAGTTGCTGGGTCTGACCTGTCAAGTAAACTCAAATATCAGCGGAAAAAAATATAGTTTTGCTTGTATTTTTACCATCAAAGATCTTCGCATAGGGGACCAAAAACATGGAAGTTTTTCACCATGTCATTCGTGAGCAGTGGTAACAACTTAGAGCCAAAATTAATATATTATTTTTTTAATTATTTTGGAATTTCATTCAATGTTGAAAGAGCTCTAACTGTTTCAGCTGACCAGAGCAAAATAAATGTACTACAACAGGCCTTTGACTCTATTTATACCTGACTCTGCTCCTTTATTGACCTCGGTTTTATATATTAACAAATAATGTGTCTATTGAAACGAACCTACTTTTTACTTATACAAATGTCGCTTTACACTAGAGCGCGATGTGAACAGTACGCTTAACGAGGTTGGTTTTAGAAAAATAATTTATCCGCAATTTCAGATAAATCAAATCACATTTCTTTTGATATTGATATAGCCGAAATACTATAAGCAATTTTTATAACTATTATGACAAAATGCTATCTAAGGTTGAGTAAATTTATTTTTTAAAGTCTTCAAGCATCTTCTCTTGTTACTCAAGTTCAAAATCTAGAAAATTCATAGTTTGGACTTATTTCTAACTGGGTAACTTATGAAAAACTGTTTCCTTGTACCTCCCTCTTTCTGAAATATGTTCACCGAAGTGTGAACTGGGCACAACTGAAATACAAAATTATGCAAATCCTTGCACAGACAACGGGGATACATTTTCAAAAACACAACGTTATGTTTGGAAGTCTATACCAAATACAATGAAAAATGTTCAATCTGTTGCCATTTTTAAAAAGTATGAAAAATGATTATTGCGTAAAATTCAATGCCTATTATCTCGATTAAATTTTATCCAGTTCATTGTGTGCTTTGCTCTTTATTCAGTAACTACACATAGGTTACCTCTTAGCTTGGAGGGTGTATAGGCCCGTCAGGGTTTCCTTCTTCCAACTGAAAATCATAATTGTTTAGATAAGGGTCATTAATATCATTGTAATTTACGTGATCTGTTTGCTCCCCTGTTTTCTGTCTCTCAGCCATCTATGTCACAATACAATATAATACAACACAATGCCAAAGTAACACGTCATGTCCCACATTGGTGAAATCATATCTCGGGTGTTCTCTTACTTGCAAGATGGTTGGGGATAACTAATATTGGTTTAGCTTGCAACAGTTTGTAAATGTGTCCGTATATACACACACACACACACACACACACACACACACACACACATACATATATATATATATATATATATATATATATATATATATATATATATATATATATATATATATATATATATATATATATTGGTTTGGGTGTGTCCTGCTCTTTCTTTCTCTCTCTCTCTGTCTCTCTCTCTCTGTACACTGTATACACTGCTGATAGAGATTGTACACAACTATATCAAAAGAGAGAGAGAGAGAGAGAGAGAGGGAGGGAGGGAAGGAGAGAGACAGAGAGAGAGAGAGAGAGAGAGAGAGAGAGAGAGAGAGAGAGAGACAGAGAGAGAGAGAGAGAGAATGAAAGAAAACATACAAGGTCGCCAACAATGCGGCATGTTCGACTTACTTTCCACATAAACTTATATATGTGGCTAAAATATGAGACTTGTGCGTTCTGAATGGCGGAACTATAATTGAGGACAACACCAATACTCTCATGATTGGAGTATCTCACATGCACTTAGAGAAGCTCATCGATTCGATCATCTTAAGTTTCATATATACAGAAATTATGTAGAACCACTGGGCAAAATACTAAAATTAGCTAATACGATGGTAATAGGTATACTGCTGATGATGATTATGATACAGATGGTGATAAAGAGTAAAGACAAGTAGGCTGTTCCAAATATCGGTGGAAACGTAAATGACAAATAGGCAAAATCTCAGGAGCCCTCCTATACACTTATAATGTATGTGACATTTGGAAGGAAGGAATAGTGCCTTGCACGATAGAAAAAATCCATTTGACATGCAAAAATGCATGTCTAAAGACATTGTTTTGCCTCATTTTAATGGTGTACATAGCTCACAAGCAGGAGCAGTGTATTTTTTTTTTCTGTCATTAAAAGTAATTTTTGCTCCGGGGTGGTCATATTTCCAAAAAACGTGAACAATATACACTTTTTATTGGTTGACCATATAACATTTCTATGGAATTCACTGTGCAGTGTTTAACGTGTTAAGCCATTAATCCAATATATATATATATATATACATACACAGTTACGCCCGGCTAAAAGTTAACAGCCAGACGCTTTTTTGCGCTTTGCTGGTGTTTGGCCTGTGTTTGGAAACGTTTGAAAACGTTTGGAATGTGTTTGGAAAGTGTTTGGAATGTGTTTGGAAAGCGTTTGGAAAGCGTTTGGGGAAAATCTCAAACACTTTTGCAAAACGTTCGAACACTTTCACAAAGCTACTGAACGTTTCTCCAAACGCGTTCAAACACTTTCCAAACGCGTTGAACAATCACCCGAACGATATCAAACACTTTCACAAACGCATCCAAACACTTTGCACTTCAAACGCTTCCATTTAAATGATGAAGAATCTCCAAACGTATTTTCAACAGGTCCAGCAATATATGATGTACCTACATGTAATGTGCACTTATCCAGCAT
This sequence comes from Hermodice carunculata, assembly GCA_964020975.1. Classification (NCBI taxonomy): domain Eukaryota; kingdom Metazoa; phylum Annelida; class Polychaeta; order Eunicida; family Amphinomidae; genus Hermodice; species Hermodice carunculata. Next base: position 52,444,676 of record OZ026628.1, on the reverse strand, counting down.
TATAGGTTGTATATATTTATAAAACACGATCCAAATACGTTTACGCAAGTGTCTAATTCAACTAAAATTAATTAAAGACTTAATTCTTCATTTAAGATGTCATGAATATTCATCTTTCAAAAACTGTTTCGGAGTAAATCCATAGGCAATATCATGATCTGATCATGATTCATGATCTGATCATTATATTGCCTATAAATTTACTCCGAAATAGTTCCTAATTTTCTATTAAAATATATATAATTACTCCAAGGACCAATGGAGTATCGCCTGGCTTACTCCACTGGAGCTAATTTTATTGCTTTGCTTAGTAAGCCAAACAATACTTAAATTGAGCTGCTTCTGTATTTCCATTCGAAATTTTTAAAGGTAGGCCTTTTTTCAAGAACTTCACTGTCAGAAAAAGTATGATAGCGACTGAGTATACTTGCTACTGAAAGATCTGTAACTTTATAATAAATGAAGTTTTAAACCTGTTAATGTAGGCATATTATTTGTTTTCTTCTACCTATACATATTTTCTTCCTTAATTAGGTATGACCATGTTATAATATTGTTGATTACCAGTAACAATATAAATATTAGCAGGTAAAGTTGACAGATACATATTTCCAGGAATTATTTGTCACTGACTCATTTTTTCTTTTCTTCATTTCATGTTAATTTGAATCAGATATAAAGCGGATTTTGATTTGTGGAGCCCAGATTAGTGAAGTTTGCATCCCTGAAAATCCAAATAGTCCGTATGAAATTGCAGTGGAAAAAAATGCCAGGAAAAAGCATATGAGAGCATCTATTTTTGATAATTTTCTGGGGGAGACCCCCCCCCAAAAAAAAGCTTCGAGCTGTCGGCACTCACATTCTGGCTTCGCCCTCAAGTCGGTGACACCCCCTCCCCCCCCCCCCCGGGAAAATTCTGGATCCGTCCTTGAAGCCAGTATATCTGAGGCTTTAACACTTTCTAGTCTGAGTCAACAGCTTTCCTCGTCCGCTCTGGGCGCCGGCGCCCACAGCGCGCCAATAAAAGCTGTTGACTTGTCGCTAATGGCACATAAGACATGTTGGAATTCGTTGGAAATGTCTTTTGATGAGGAATTCAAATATGAAATCTATTGATAGTATATCATCTGTGCGAGTCCGCATATATGTGGACTCAGACTGCACAGTGTTAATTTTATGTCCCCACCAAACAATCAAATAACTTACGGGCTGCTCATACCTAAATTCAAACGAATTGACTGAAATTGCGACATTTTAAAAACAACACAAACTGGTTTTCGAACAAACGATACCATGCGCATGTATGTGTTTTTCCACCTGGTGAAAAAAATTCAGATTGACTGGCTAAAATTAGTTTACGTCCACTGAAGCAAATTCAGTGGGTAATGTCATGTACATCTTAGAAGGTAGCTTTTGTTGCGTTTACCACTGTATCACAGGCATAAACCAGTTGCAATTTTTCACGCAAACAAGAAAACAATGATATAGCCTACAATATATACACATGAATTGTAAGTGACACATGTACAAACTCTTAGATAGAACTGAATTTTTGGAAAAAGCATAATTTCAACTTTATTGTGAAATATACATAGTAGAGCTTTTTGGCTTATCCATAAATGAAGGCATGCACATGTTGTTGGGATTTTTAGGTGCTGATAAGCTTTTTAGACACTTGTTAAAAATATTCCTGTCATTAGAATTAGATTACCAAGTGTACATGTACATGTATCACATACGATTGGCACAAAGGGTAAAGTGTTTGAAAGCGTTTGGAAAAGTGTTTGAAAACGTTCGGCTTTCACCAAACGCGTTCGGCAAAGTGTTTGAAAGCGTTTGGAAAAGTGTTTGAAAGCGTTTGGCAAAGTGTTTGTAAAGCGTTTGGAAAGTGTTTGCAAAGTGTTCGCTACGCGTTTGCAAAACGTTTGACTTTCACTGAATGTGTTTGGGAAACGTTTGGGAAACGTTGGTGCTGTTTGGCGTTCGTTAACTTGAACGCGAGCGTAACTGTATATATATATATATATAAATGAATGAATTGTGAAAAAAAAAAGTTTTTTTTCTCCAAAAGGCCAGCAAATGTATAAAGACTGCATCACGCCACCCATAAGTGATTTATCATTTTACCAATAAAATATAAAGAAAAAAATACACCCCCCACCAAAAAAAAACAAACAAAAAAATATTGAAATATGGCCCTTCGCATATACGTCGCAGATAATTTCAGGCTAGATGTAGTTAAAAATTATTGATCCTTCTTCAAAATGATTACCAAAGATACTATTACATTTTCATGGGAGAACTTGAGTTGGTCAATACCCATAATTTATTAATGAGAGTCTTATAATAAAGCTGTATCAACATGGCAATAATATTACTGGATGTTTTATCAGCAGATGCAAAATCATACATATCATAAAGCTCTTGTAGGCACCGACCAACGTTTGGATTTGTCAGAATCATAATCATGGTTGTTTTCTGTAATTTTCTGTGTTTGTAACGATGTAGAGCACAATTTTCTACCTGTTTCATTGCATACTTTTCACATTAGAGAACATTTGAAATGAAAATTTAACAGGTCACATTATGTGAATATTCTCTACATCGACAGTTTCTCTGGGGTGACAGTGGTAGCTGAGCCGACAGGGTGAAAAAACTCTGTTGGAAATACACACGTATATGATTCTGGTCCTCTCAAAGAATGGAAAAGTTTTATAATATCAATATCAACGCGAAAAAGCAAAACATGTCCGTTCAGTTTTCATACTGCATACGTTTGTGTATCTTGGGAACCCTCATTTTGAATATCTGATTCAATTTCTATTTTAATGTAGAACGATAGGAATAAGGTTGTGACATTACTGTTCAATGTTAATTGTTGATCGTGTCAGTCACTTACAATGTGACCATTTCAGTCACCTTTTCCACCGATTTTAATTCTGTATATTTTCATAAAGGAAACCGTACGGCCAAAAGAAAGCTCGAAATTAACAAAGGCGCTTAATTAAACCCGTTCTTCAGACATATACATTCTTTTTCTTTCTTTTTAGCCTCATCATGTGAACTTTGTGCATTGAGGATCATCGAGCAAGAATTTAGAGAGGAAATTATTGTATCTGAAAAGGGCAATATACGCTGTCTGAGAATAATAATGCAATACCTCTTATCTCCCAATTAAAAAAAAAAAGATGGACAAATATATCTACCTCTAAAACATCATCAGATATATATGTATGGATTTTCACAGCATAACATTTACAAGACGAACACAAAATATATCTGTATCTACGAGCGCATAATGTGTCCGTGCATCGCATTTTTGTACACCATCTTTGAATTTAAGAAAAATATATATTGTTATGCAAACCTACGGCAAAACTAACTTCAAAAAGTTACACATACACTTATGTTCATTTCTTTTTAATCTTTAGGGACAAGAGGAAAACCAAATTCGCAAACTTTTTGTTAACTTTCTCTATCTTATTATTGGAATTACACAAGTGGTAAACAGAACTAAGACACATGCTAACACTTTATGTTGCAAAGCGATAGACCTGTAGACTACAAACGGATTTTTTGGGGGAGCAATGTATTTCAACCTTATCAGGCGAACTTGCAGTTTCCATGTATTGTGCTTCAAGTCTGGGAGATTTCTAGTGCGGCATTCTCTCTGCATGTCTTTAAGTCACTTGCCACCCAGTGCCTTGGAATATGCCATCTGGAGGTAAGTGCTGCCACCTCACCACGACAGCCCCGAACTAACATGCAAATATTTTATAAGTGAGAAGACAAATACGTATTCATACACACTTACGTTACATGCATGCATCCATGTATGCATAAGTACACATAAGCATGTACTCACACATACATACATACATACATACATACATACATACATACATACATACATACATACATACATACATACATACATACATACATACACACCGAGGTACAGGTTCGTCAACAGAATCGAGACAAGGTCTACAGATATCCCAGCACAATGTATTCCACAATATATCAGTACCGGCTACATCATCAGTACGTGAGGAATGTCCCAGAGCTTGTGTATCTCTGTTGCCTTCAACGTGTCCTCAGCTTACTCCACGAACAGTTGTTAACTGGAAACGAGTCCCAGGGCTTCTGATTTGCAGTGTTTATTCTAAAACAGCTTGTAATCTTGGATATCTCGGACAATACAGAAAAATCATAGTCGTCCAAGTTGACTGCAACATTTTTACTTACAATGGAAGTTTAACGTATATATTTGCAAGAATCGTAGACTGACCAGATTAATATTGGCACTGATTCATCCAATTGAAATAATAACTGAATGTATGCACATAAAAGATCACGTCTATGTCTCTTATGCAAACTTAAAAGCATTTGCCTACTTAAACTGTAGCGGTTCACAGCCCAACATTTTTCTCCAAACGTCACCTCTTTCCGCAGTTATCCATGCAATAACAATTAAATTAGGTATGCAATTAAATTACACATATTTGTAACTGATAAATATATGTAAATTTCGATATACACGGTTGCATGATATATTTTTATATGTCATAACGTGACGATTATCACCACACGGAGTGCACAGGTTCATCAAAATTGAAGCATGACCACACGGATTCAAGTGTGTTTCAGTTTTTCTTTTTACATGCCTATCTGGAGCCCTGAAAAAAGTCCCAGGTGTACCTGTGCAATGCATATTGTGTTTTGTCAATATGTATTCCACTGGAGGTTTTGCATCAGGATACATGTCTAGTTTTCACCAATATTTACACTCGGTACATCAAGCATTTGTTTGTTTTTAATCCATGAAAGGTAGTGCTTCTAGCTTATCAAGTGAACCCTTGCCTTGATTACATTCTTGGAGGAACCTAATCACTAGGTGCGTCCATCAAGTGCTGTAGTTATCTCTGTAATTGTTTTTCACCCAGGGAAAAAGGATCAGCTACCCCCCCCCCCAAGAAAAAAAATTGACACATGTTTTTATATCGACTGGGTCAGTCTGCAAAGCATCTTGATCTGACTTGAGGTTACTGCCGCAAGTTTCTTACCATTAATATCCGTAAACTTCATAGATGGCTTGCTTATTTCAGCTTTCTGTGAAACTTCACTCTCGTTTCATGCTTATTTTAACCTGTCCAGATAAATTATATTTTGCTTTTCATCCGCCACATGTCTAAATCGTGGTTTCAGTCTATTTTACGTGAAGACATTGTGAGGTATATCAGCCTTTATTGTACCTAAAATGTCGTGTGTTTTGAGAGGAATGTCTTGGATCAAAAAGATTTCGACCCATTCTGCGCTATTTTTTGTCAAGTTTGCCGCCCAAATAGAGAGCTCGTTCGCTTTTAAAAGTTCACTAGCTCTCCCAATGAGTAAAAGAAAATCCGACTAAGACTTGACGTGATTACAGCATTTTGGCAATCTTGTTCCATTCGTTGTAGTTGTGTCATCGTACGTGATGTGTGCTGTCTATTTCAGTTCAGATATTTCGCGTAATTCTCGCACGACTGTGATAGACCTTGTACTGGGTTGAATGACAACGTGTCCTATGAGCCGGATTTCTCAGAAAAACAAAGCAAAAGTGAAGAGAATTTTTTTATAAGGCGACAAAAGTATTGCACGTGTACGTACGCAGCTATTGAAATGTATCTCACCCGATCATTTCCAAACTGATTAAAATTGACTTTGAGAAGCCTTGAGATCGTTCTAAAATGCCTTTTAACGTGATCCATGACTCTCAATATCGTCCAGCTGATGATCAATAGTTCAAATTTCACATACTAAAGTTCAAAAACTTTACTGTGAGAGAGAAAGCTGTGTTTGTAGCTGTTCACATGAGCGGCCCGAAAACACTGAAACTTTTTCCATTAACGCCTCACAAACTGTTGCTGCATCAATTGTCTTCAACGGCACAAAATGGAAAACCCTTGTATGTCTCAACACCCTACTTTGTGTACTTGAAACCAGACACGCTGGGTGGCATTGACTTGAAGTCAAGACCAATTACAGACTTACAAACTCATAGTACCCGCTTTTACCGCAAGAATCGCACGACGCGGTATTTTTGCCGATATTAGGACAAATGCTGGAACAGCTGGAACACAGTATTGCACACCAGAGTGGAGACAGAAAGTAGCTAATATGCAGTTGTTAGCAAAGTATCCCCTTGAAAAAAGCAAGATGCCCGGCGTTTCTGCTGGCACAAGGAAACTTACTTGAAAAAAAAAAACAAACAAACAAACAAAAACAAACAAACAAACAACAAAGGTAAGAGTGAACCAACATGATCTGGCGACCGAAAGGCTTGGCGCCCAAGGAATTTGCTCCAGACACTTCGAATGAGGTAAAGGGCACAACGGAACAATTTCCATTTCCAACCCTGTTTCCGTACAGCAATTTATAGGGTTGGAGCATTAGACAAAACGTAGAAAAAATAGCAAAAAGCTTATACTTTTTAGGATAGGGGCTGAAACCCTTCCTGATAACCCCCACACAAAGGTCACAAAGTTCACTCCTAGGCATTTCCAAAACTTACGACGGCTGCCGTTGCAACAACCGAAAATTGATATAATTAACAATCAAAGTTACATCTCGCCCAAAGACTTTAATACTTTTACTCGTGCCTCTAATTCCATGCTTAACTGTACCATTAATCAATTAAAAGCATAAAAAAATCAATGAAAGCGGAACGTATTTGCAAAAACTTAAGCCAATTATAATTTCGCAAGTAAAGGGAATATTGTATCATTTTAAGTATTTGTTAACATATCTTGGGAAACTAAGGATCTATTTTGGCTGCATCAGTGCACATTTAACAGCACTTCCCACTTTTTACGCTTGGTAGCTTGTGTGGTAAAAGACACAAAGTGGCAATGACCTGCAAAAATGAATTGAAAGCAAAATTGTTCTGGAATGAAGATTATGATACGAATTCTGTGTAAATGTGGTTTTTGTGTGTGTGTTCCATTTTATTTCATTCAAAAACTCCAAGATGGCTAACCTCACATTTTGAAAGCTTACAATTGAAATAAAATGGCAAAAACTCCCTACCTTGCATGTGAATAACTTGCAAACCTCAGGGTCTAGGTTTCCAGGTACATTTGCACTTGTCTGCACGTCTGTGCTACATATAGTATGTTCACAATCCTCAAATGTGTTTTATTGCAATTGATTACACCAGTGCTTCATGAAATGCTACACAGTTTATGACAGGTTCACTTTTATTCATTCTGCATGTCAACTTAGCGAGCATTTTTACGATTATAACCACCTTAAATAGTGCAAAGAAGAGAACACTTCAAGCCATCCTTGGCACATCCACATGATCTTACACAGCCTGCTTTGCAGCTCCAGATGCCATCTTTGATACTTTCATGGCAGCAACAGGCTTGTCACTTTCAACTGGAACCACTAGTTCTTCCTGTGTTGCCAACGCCAGTGTGTTGGAGGCTGTTCCTTTCCTTGCCTTCGCTGCACCATATGGTATGCACGAAATCCAAGGAATTTTGCAGCTGATTAGGTGGGTGGGAGAGATTGTAATCTGAAAGGTTCAAGATAAAGAAGATCTATGCACAAATCGGATATACATTGTGTACCGTTGCTTGTCCAAGGAATTTGTTTGAGTTGCTTCATACAGTTTAAGCAAAAACAGCTCACCAGCATGTGCAATTTGATCATGTGTGCTATTTGGCTGAGGTAAGGCATCTAGGCAATCCCAGTTGTAACCATTGCCCAACAGAGCAAGGGCTTTTTCTTACCCTGATTGTAGATACAGTGTCACAGTTTGTGATTGCATGTGCAAACATTGGGTGACGCTAAATGAAATGGAAAGCTGTCTGAATTTTAGCAATGTTGTACATTTGCAAAGTGTTTCAACCACAAAGCATATACAGTTCCATTTCTTGGGTGAACTGGGCAACCATGATGACAACTAAATCAGTATCAGTGCCTGCTACAACAACAGGTACCCGTTGTATTTGAGCAGTGCACATGGCAGATGATGCGATCAGCCAGTATGCATCTCCAGTGCCCTGCGTCACATTTACACCGTTACTTTCAGTTTTTTAAAATAAGTTTTATTATCAGACAGGCCTTGTTCTTGGTATTGGCCAGAAAAGCCTTCTTAGGTACATTGGATTCATTTCCAACTCAAATAGTAGGTCCGCTGATGTTTTTTGCTGTGCACGGCACTGTTGTTTAGCTGCTTTTTTGTTGAGGATTTATTTCCATATCCGTCAAATACCTCAGTAGCCTCTTACCCATAATACTTCAATCCACATGGCACATTATGGTCACAAACATAGTCACATGTGCCATTACCAGGTCAGGGCAAAGTATGGAGGAGGGGGCCCCCATCAAGCATGAAATGAACGCCATTGGGAATTTGTATATTTATATTCATTTTGACCTAAGGGTGGTTGCCAGAACACTCTTTGTGGTCTTCCTCATGATACCTTTATCAGACAATGACGGCAGCTTTTAACCAAATTCATGACAGAGGTATGCTTCCATCTCAGAACATTCTTTGATCACACATGTTGCCCTCATAAATAGTAATGTACTAGTTACATTCACTTCAACTCCATGCAACGTTATGCAGCTTTTGTCACCAATGATAGTAGTTGCTCTGATCATTTTGTTCAACTTTATTTCACCACTTACTAGTGATTTGCTGCGCTGCGTGGACTGCAACAGAGTCTGCATTAACACTTTTTCCAGCTATAACACCATTTGCTACACAATCCATGGAGTCCTGATCTTCATATGAACATTTAGAGTGTGCCGCTAGCAAATAGAAAAATATCTGGTGATCTTCTTCATCCCTTGCTGTGCTACAATGATGCAAGTCTATGTGTTGCCTAGATGTGTGACTTTGCACACCTGCGAAACTTTCAACAGCATCTCATATAGGGACAAAACGAAGCATGGCATGCACCCACCTGGCCACAATGCTGTCTGTTATACCTCAACCATGAGCTGTACCTCCTGAAGTTTAAAGCATATCCTGTTCAATAGTCTGATCACTAAATATTCCACCCCAAAATTTGTCAGACCTATGAGTGGTAAAGTACCCTTTCTCATCAAAATCATTGGACTGCTCAGGTGACATAATATCCATTCCGGATTTCATCTGCTCGACATAAATACATGCATATTTACCATATACAATACAGCTGCATGGAACAATGGTATCATTTCACTGACTGTATGAGTATGTCAACCTAATCTCCAATGCACTCTGCGCATGTGAAAAGTTGAATAACATGGATGGGTTCAAATACTCAATCCATAGTTTGCCAGTTCTACTTTGACTGGCAGTACTTTCCATCAAATCATCCATACTTTGCATCATCTGTTGGACGCATGCCTCATTGTCTACACAAGCAGTGGGATATTCACCATTCAGTAGGCCGTTATGCATTGCCTGGAGGAGAGTACGATTCACACTACTAAAGCAACTGGATGTCTCCAGCAAAATTGACATCATGGCAGCTGATGCCAAAAGATGTGCCTGCATTGCACGCGCATATGCATGGTCTGTCATCATGGGGATTACTATATTGAAAGCATAAGCAGCCTCCAACAAATCCTCTAAGCCACTGCCACCCATTACGTGTCCAATTGATCCCATGTATGATGTAAGCAAGTGGAAACCCCCAAGCCTCAGAACAATGTTCTTTTCTTTGGATAAGATGATTGCACAATTTCAGCCGCCTTGGCATAAAAGGGCTGGTCACAAGTAACAGGAAAAGTTGCAAGTCCAAACTTTTCAGGCGAAATCCATGCAAAACATAAGGCAGAATAGACAGTGTCCGGTTGTGATTGATCTTGGTTAACAAATGGCAGAATCTCAATCTTACATTTCTCATGATTGCCACACCTCACAGCACATTGCATAAAACCACTCCATGACTGGCACTGTGGCACAGGAATATCAAGAAAAAACTTGCTAACCACATGGTATCCAAACATGTTGCCAATATTAGGTGGGGGGGGGGTTGGTTTTGTGGGTGCATGGGGCCCATTTGTACTGGACTTGGACTGTCATGTGCTAGGGCTAGACTTTCTGTACACTTTGATTGGCACTTGAGTAAACTGACCAGCTTCAATAGCTCTCTCATTTGATCATAGTATGGCAGGCCTCTACAGCCTCATTACCATGTAGGGTAATGCATGCAATACCACCAAGAACATGCCAGGTTCCATGTCCTGTTAGGGTTCTGACATTTATGTCAGTATGATGTAATACGAAATTGACGAGGTCACCTTTTAGACCATACAGCAGATCATTTGCTAGCAAGGCATCATACAAATGCTGAACCTCTCGGTAATCATCTGAAAATGATAAATTGCTCAGCATATCTACCAACATACGAAATTCATACTTGGGATTGAAGGAGGTGCATAGTATTGGCTTCCCAATGTGAGAGGTTCTAACCATATTCCTGCCAAAATATTCCTCCGATTTTTGCCTTAGTCTCTTTGGGTCATACCCTTCTGCTCCATCTAAATACCCAGACTTTATTGAGACAAGCTCTGTGAGTGAACACTGGCATTCATCATTATCAAGTATGTGCTGGAACAACTTTTAAAATGTGCACTGTTTTGTTGCATCGACAGGTCTGACCACACTCTCGGACGATAGGGCATTCGTTTTTTTTTTTTCTCAACAGCATTGTCCTAATCTTTTTCATTGTATTGGAGACAGTCCTTTTATTTGTTAAATATAGGAGACCGAAAACGTATTTAGGACAAAAAGACACACTCTCTCATTGCTCTTCTTCCCTTTCCCTTTTGCCGAGCGTAATGCTAATACTTTTGCCTCTAATGTACTCTCTGTGACATTTACCATGGATCTATGTGGGCAACTGTGCCTTTTTACTCTAAAACAGGAACTGAGACCCATCTTCTCTTGAGAGGCTTGCCTTTATCAGTACCTGAAGAACCTTTTCAAGAGCCTCTACACAGTCTGATGTTCTGGTTCACCACAGGTAGGAATACTGTACTGAGGGGACCTCCCAGAAACTGTAACTTTTCAAGATGACAATATGAACAACAGTTTCAACAAGACTAATGGATTAAATATTACAGAGGAATATCTAATGGTTCTTTCACCACCCCAGCTCGACTACTGTCAGACCTGAACCTTCCAAACAAGAAATGACTGTGTGTTCAAATTGTGGAAGGCACCTACCCATGAGGCTTCATCTCAACATGTAACAGGTGTGGTGTTTGTTGAATAGATGCACATGATCAATACCAGAATAGGATGACCTATTTGCTTTACAAAAACCTGCACAACAAAAGGTGCATTTTTCATTGTGTAATATTTGCACTGAAATTGTTAAATCGCGAAAAGTAAATGTTTTCACATTTCATTGAAGCCCACTGTCTGTCTGTAACCAATACTGTCACACATACACATCTATGGTTTAATGCATGTGAGATCACCCCAGTCACACCTGGTCTTGACTGCACAATTTTACATGGGTGGACTCAGACAAAAACTTCTTATGATGACATTTGTCTAACAGCTGAGAGAAAGAAGGTTTCGGTTCTTTGAAAACGTCTGCAGGCATACAATACAGTCTTGACTGCATGGTCATAAATTTAACTGAACTGGAGTACTTAACTGCTTAATTTTGATGAGCATGGCCCCCAAAACAAATTAAGATTAACGATATCGCAAATGTTGGTTGAAAGGCACTATAACTGCCAAGCTACAATTATAACAGTATTTTTTTCCCATTTATGATGAATGTTGATGACTGCCATTTTGCATTGATGCCAATTAGCTAGCGTAACAATGATTTTTATAGCTTCTTTAAACTCCACATTTATGAAAGTATGGAATTACATGAAGAATCCGTTATAATGTCTGTATTTGAAAAAAAAATATCAAAAACTTTCAAGTATTTCTTAAGTTCGCTTTTGCTGTGGCGGCCATCCACAATTTCACGAATGCCTCAGGAATGAACTTGGTGATTTTTTATGGAGATTATAAGGATGCGTTTCTACACCTATCCTCAAAAAATCAGCTTTCTTCCAATTTTTTCTAGGTACCTTCCTACTTTTTCCTAATGTTCTAGCACTATGACTCCTTTCACAGAACCACCAAAGCATAAAATTTTCTCTACTCCAGCTGACTGGAGAGGGCATCGCGGGGGTGGACACTTGTGGGCATAGTGTAATGCCAGTTAAAAGTACCAATCTTCAAAGTAAATTTGAGGTGAACTGGAGTAGCATTTAAATACATTGTAATTTTTTTTATTAATATGCCTATCAATATCGGTAATGTACTTCAGCATTTTAAATTTGAAGATGTTAGAATTTTTTTACAGGTAACTTTAATGAGACCCTCATAGATTGTCTTTATACTAACCACCACATATACCTATGTGTCAATCGGTTTCTGACACCTGTGGGTTATATCACCAGAGTAGTTTGTGAAACCTTTCAACTGAGTACATTTTGGCAGCATGTCCTCATGGTAGCACGGCCTATGGCTCTATAGGATATAACCATTCATACAGCTGTGGCATTTAAAGGACCTTTGTTTCTGTTATTGCAGACACTTTACTGATTAGGCAAACTTAACTGCCCTAAAGTAGTCTTAACCTATTGTTACAAGGTAAACATTTTATGAAAGGTCTCATTACTAGTTTAGAGGCCATTTTCCTTCCATGCCTGACTTTACTTAGGGTGTCTATAACCTAGTGGCACTGTGTTTCTGTTTTTGTATACAAGGCCGTCAGTGTATACATTTTTAATTTTGTCAATATATGTAGTTTCTTTGCGTGAAGACAATAATAAAATATTATCACATTGATTTATAAAATGTGGGGAACATTTTATTCAAGGGGTCTGATTTACACTTTGAGAAAGGATCACAACAAAGGCATAAAAAAGTTTAAAATCAACTGTTTTGTGAAGACAATGGCATAACTTTGCTAAAATCTTTTTTCTACATGCGAAGGACTGATCTTTATATTATTGAATTTTTATACCTTTTACAATTAACATTGATAACTGTTTCCATTTGGAGCTCAAGAAGTAACATTTAAAATCGAAATATTGCCAAAAAAAACAACAAACAAACAAACAAACAAACAAACAAACAGACAAACAAACAAAATTAAAAAAAAACCTAAGTCACATCCTTGTCTTTACATATCCGGTGATTTCACAACGATTCATCCATCCAGCTTTGAATGAAGCTTTCATAGTCTTGTTAACTTTTGTTTCTGAGATATTCACTACCAATTGTAACCAAGGAGATTTGCTGACTTTAATTTCTCACAAATGGCATTCCTCGGGCCAATAAGAGAGATGATTCAATGCGAATCACTCTGCCATAACTTTGATCTAGATACTTACAAAAAGTATAGTGGTTCTTATCAGTCACCTGTAAAATAATCAGCTCACCTCTAAAAACACATCCAGTGAGTATTTGACTGTGAATGGTCATCTTAACATCACCACTAGTGACCACATCTAACAGCCAATTAACTGACTGACTCCATAAAGCTTGTACTAACAGAGCGATCCTAGAGCTTTGCATAGAAGAAAACACGTTACAGTCAAAATATTTGTAATCACTGGATTACTTAAAAGCACAGAATATGACCAATCTAGTGGTTCTCTCGGCACACAGATGCACAAAATGATATACATAAGACGAATGGGACAACACAATGTACAAACATGCGACCATGCACTTAGGTAGACATGCTGTCATACAATTAAACAAAAAACGCAACATTTAACATTCCAATTCAAGCAAGAACATGCATATATACACGATAGACTTGGACAAACAAATGCATCCTCAATGAAAAGCAGGTTATAGCCCGACTATACCGACAGATGCAAGATACATACTGCTGGGCCCGGCCAAAGCACCCTGGCTGCATACTCAATCTGCCAATGAAGAGACGACAGTGCGCCCATCAGCTCGGGTGTTTCTTCCCACCTTGTCACTGTCGACCCACCTGTGGAGTGTTGACCCATATGTGGGAGCTTTATACATGCATTTTTACAGACCTATTGGATAAACCAATGATCTGAGGTATAAATATGCAAATGAAACACTACGGAGAACATGCCAGTATTAAAAGTTTATACATTGGATATGTAAATACACTACACACTGCAATGGTATATGCCGATTTCGAGATACATATGCAATAGGATACTAATCAGTTAAAATATAAATCGGCGTGTTCCAACAACAAAATTTTGCATTGCTCTGAAAATGACTGTACTGCATTCTATTGAAAGTTCTTTACTACCGAATAATAAGATACTATTAAGTCTGTCACTTGCAACCTGCATGATAAGGTTTTGCTTAATGCCAGGGGCTTACAAAGGAATGAGGATAAGCAGAAGCTTCTTTCTTTCCTGGACATATTTAGGGCAATAGAGACAAAAGTGTTTAAAATTCTCAGCTGGGTGGAAGCAAGTACTATGGGTTGGTGAATATTATTTACTTTATGGAGATCGGAATTGAGTTTAGAGAAACCTTATCATAACTGGGTATGATGGACATCAGCCAATCGCTGATGACCATGGGCGTAGAAATCCGGAGCAATGTCGGCCGCCAGCAAGGTGGTATTGAGTTTCAACTTAAAGAGCTGAAGGAAAGGGGAGTTACAGATATTAGTGGGGAGATTGTCCCATAGTTTGGTGGCATCGGGGAGATAGGGATTTTCAAACCGTTGAGTTCGGCATATGATGCATAGGTTGCTGCTAGGCCTATAGTGGTAGGCGGGGTCATCATTTTTTTCCATATCCAAGGTCACGTTGGAAGATCTGCATGTTTTTACATTTAACCAATTTTAGCTAATTGACACTGTCTGTCAATGGGAATCAAAATTGTAAATTTTTCACTGTCACTGGGTAAAAAAGTTCAAATTTTAATGAGCATGAAAACACCACGTCCAGATCAAATTCTGTTGGGAATGTAAATAACTGTCATATAACCGTTTTGCAACTTACTTGCTTAATCCACAACCTAGTAATTGAAGTGATCTGGATATGCTGCATTCCCTCATTTGTACTTTATTTTTATGTCGATTTTGGCCTATCTGTTTATCAAAATAGAATGCACGAATACTGCTTAAAGTGTGCCTTCTGTGCTTCATCCCTGTAGTAAATAATTTTGTTTTCAGAAAATTGCACCCCCCCCCCCCCCTAACTGCCATATGGCATGATTGCCAAGAATGTATGCTGCTAGGGCCCTGGCTATACAGCCAGCATGTCCCAATAAAAGGGGGACACTTGCACTGGGCATTTTCAAGCTTTCCTTTCCCCGTGAAAGACCCTGCCATTGGGAGTACAACCTCCCTTATGAATCGCCAAAGGCACTTGTATAAGTTAAAAACACTCTCTATGCTGTCTGTCTTATGATGCATGACTGTACGTTGACCAAAATTATGTATATACATTTACTGACAAAATTGCTATAATTACTGATGGTTGCTATTGTCAATAGTGAATGGAACGCACAGTGTCATTATGTTCTACTATATTATCTCAATCAGTTTGTAATTTGTATATGGTCTCTTTGACTACTGATATTTGTATATGGTGATGGCAATATTTCCCATGTATACCAATCTTTGGGTAACATAGTTTGTAACTGTCTTGTACGTACTGTACATATATATATATATATATATATATATATATATATATATATATATATATATATTTTGTATGTGTCTCTCTGTGTCTCCCTGTGTCTGGAGAACCCATTACATGAGTAGTTATTTGTACTATAAGGTAATCCAGTATAAATAAATATGCTTCAACGAAAATTAAATTTGAATCTTAGAAGTCCAATACGCTGGCTGGCTTTGTTTGTGATGCACTGACCTGCGAACGCCAAGAACGATTTTTGGCTAGCGCCAACCCAAGGTGGGTATGGGTGTCTTCCTCTGGTATGGTGGTACCAATTAGAAGGACAGGGGATGATGAGGTTCATTGATTTTTGGCGTGACAATAACTGAAATGGATTTTATGGCATTAAAAAAAAAAGCCCCATAATTTATGCTAGTGGGAGATATTTGAACGATTTGTGTTCAAGTGGTGTGCTGAGTCTGTAGGTTTTTGAACTATCCCAAGTATGCTAGTGTCGGCGAAAATGCGGACACACAGGTCAAATCATCTGCCATTTCATTTATATACACAAGAAATAATAAGGGTCCTAGACTTGATCTCTGTGATCTGCCAGCCTAAACGGGAAGCAAAGAGGAAGTTTACCCGTGGATAATAACACGCTGATAGCTGTTTATCCACCTGGGAAGTCCTTCAGAAAACTACAGCTGCCGTAGTTTGAATATTTATCATGGATAAAGATTAGCACTTCATCACCTTAAAAGTAAAAAGAGCTCAATTTCACTGATTTAAGAGCTTCAGGTAAGGGCCCGTAACTTAAACTTGTTCAGCTGAGATAGTCATATTATTTTACCATGTAAGCCTGGCTATGTGGCAAGTACATATGTTAAAACTATACAATCAAGTTGTCTTACCCCAGCAAGGAGGATTTATCCAGGCATTGGAGATGAAAAAAAAAATCACTGGGCACAGTGGTCCTCCTGTGGGGGAAAGTCCTGAATTGAAAAATACCGTCAGTGCAACAGACAAGTAACCGATGGCAGCAGACCAGCAGATCAGCGTAACCAAACCCGGCAACAGACCTAAGCGTAACTAGCTGACCATTCATACAGGCAGATGTCACCCCTCGCCCCGGACAAGTTTTAGCTACATTCCGTAAGTTCGGCATTCTGTCAATAGACAAAATCACCAAAGTCGTTAATCTGTAAGTTCACGTAAGTTCTTGCAACCGCCTGATGATCTGACAAAAGTCCATCATGATACCTGGATATAACAAACATATCGACGGTAGTGGGAAGACTCTGGGATGTAAAATGTTGATAGAGTATCTTGTATTGCAACTTCGCATATAATCTAGTAGTCTTACCCAAGCAAAGGGGCTTTCTCTAAGCATTCAAGGTGAGAAAATCACTGGGCACAGTGGTCCACCTGTGGGGAAAAGTCCTGAATTGAATGAGGCGCGAAATGGACCCAGTGTATAGACACAAAATCTAAATCATAATATTATCATGTTTATTAAATTTTTGGACATTTTCAAATAAATGAGCACGCCTTGAAAACGTGCATGTATATGAGAATCATTTATAACTGTGGATCTGGGGCTACTGAGAGGTGCTCCTTCCTTTGGTATTCGAGATTTCAAATTTCAGGGAGGGGGGGGGTTAAATGTTTTGATATTTTGTGTCCAAGAACTAAACAATAAAGATAAATACTGGCATTGCATTGCCACCAAAGTATGCATGTGCCTTTAATAGTTTCAATGTTCTGGCTTTCCATCTTAAAGAGAATTTGTGCTCAAAAGTCTCGTAGATATTGAAGATGAGGACGGCTGCTGGTCTGGATGAACGTTGGAACTATTTTCCTATGACTGGGCATGCTGGCTCTCAAATGAACGGTTTCTTCATGCAGGATGGATGTACTTGGAAACAATCTAGGCATGCTAGTACTCTAAGGAGGGTTTCTTAATTAAGGCTGAATATACTTTTGAACTATTTATCTACACAATGCATGCTGCTTCTTGAATGAAGCATTTCTTAATTCAGGATGGACGTACTTGGGAAATATTTGTCGTAGGCTGGGCATGTTGGTTCTCGAATGATTAGTTTCTTAATAACAGATATGATCTGATATCATTAAAATAACTAGAACGAGCGACAGTTATGTTATGACAAGTGAGGTAGTGTTAACAGATGAACGCAATAAGTCAGTTACCACCATCCCCTGATAAGTATGATTATTATGTTGGAACAGCCCGTACCATGTACGCATCATCAGGCGACTATGTAATACTGTCCACAAAATGTCCCTGTTATATCCGGCCCAACACATGCCTTTAATACATTTAGACGTTTGAATTTTTACGGTTCACAAATGGTTCATAAATTGTGAATCACTTTTGCTTTTTTCGGTCCGGTGTATGGCTATGTACACAAGTGTATCATATTTGCTGCAGATGTTTATATATATATATATGCATGCATGCATATGTACTTAAGTAAATATAATACACACGCATACATAATACCTACCTGCCAACCTACACACACACATACATACATACATACATACATACATACATACATACATACATACATACATACAAACATACATACATACATACACACATACACGCATACATACATACATACACACACATACACGCATACATACATACATACATACATACATACATACATACATACATACATACACACATACACGCATACATACATACATACATACATACATACATACATACATACATACATACATACAAACATACATACATCTGATACATATGTACATGCATAAATCTTGATAATGATGCATATACAACTGCAGTCACTTTATATCCTGATAGTGCCACACATGTTTGTCTGTTACAGCAATCCAGGTACATAACACCATTCTACTTTAGTACATGCATGTTGCCTTTTTCCTTTGCAAACTCTCAAAAGGCGCGGATGCAGCTCATTCACTTGGCCACTAGCGCCATAATGGTGACTATGAACAAGGCATCACCTAATCCCGAGTGACTTTAAGAAAATTGTGGAAATATAATTCTCGGTGGCTGAAATACAAACTTCAATTAAAATGTTGATTATAGTAGGTAAGGCAATATTACAGGGCCAACATGCAGTTACCCGTAAAGTACCTTATTAATTAATGATTATTGTGTGAAAATCGGAGAATTTAGTTTCTTGTAAAATAAGGTGGTACCCGAACGGGTACTCGGTTAATTTTTTATACCTGCTATCGGGGACACTGGTGGTAAAATTCACGACCCATCCATACACTGCTGTAGTAGCATGGGGCAGCGACACGTTGATGGTTTTATACCTTTGTAGTCCAGCCATAAATATTAGAGCGTTGTTTCCATGGGAATACAGAGCACCAGTGTCAGATAATACTTTAAACATTTTAAAGCATTTTCTTGAATTTTAGAATCGATGTCATATTTTACCTTTGCGTTGTTAGCACAGTCTGCAGCAACAATATAGTCTTTGCTTCTTCTTCTTCTTCTTCTTCTTCTTCTTCTTCTTCTTCTTCTTCTTCTTCTTCTTCTTCTTCTTCTTCTTCTTCTTCTTCTTCTTCTTCTTCTTCTTCTTCTTCTTCTCACATTATTTTTGCATGTACGTGAACATCAACATCAATTATGTTAATCTCGGTAAGTCAGTAAACAGTCTGACAGACAGACATCAATATGCAAGGAGACAAATGATAAATCAGGATAATGCTACAGCACCATAACAAGTCAGCCCGCATTCTATGGGGAAAGGGCTAATGACAAAAACAGAAGTAAGGCAATAAAACTTGAGCGCACTATGGTCTATAGGTAACTAAATGTATTGTTTCCATTTCAATGTTGCAGGTAGTTTCAAAGATGATGCATTTTCAAGACTCCTTTCCCCAGATCAACCCCATGAGGTCGAAACATCACACTTTTTCAGTGCATACTTAAGGTACTGCTAAATATCTTGGACTAATACAACAGTCATTGATAAAGGACTGAGACACATCTTGTTCAGAAACATGCTGCTATTCTACCAGAAAGCTGCCAGTTGCTACAAGGGTAAGTTTCTTTGCAGGGACTTAACAGATAGTCATAAAGTTGGGAGAAAAAGGCAATCTTGTGTGACTGTGGCAAAATAATGATTACCCATGAGCAGTATGTAGTATATAAAGAGGTAAGTTTGCTGACGCTTAAAGCGCAGTCAGAGCCGACTTGAGCGGTTTTGTACAACAGAGGCTATCAAAACAATTGCTGCGGTTGAGATGCTATTTTATTTCACAGGAAAACATAGGCAGCATAACATACTTGGATATCTTTTCAACAGGGACAATTTTGTAACATGTGCCGAGAGACGGTTGTTATGCACAATATAAATCAAAAACACACGTAAAGATGCTCCCTGTCCATTATGATTATAGCAATTGTATTAGATATGGCTCCAGTTTATCAACGTTACAGATAGCAAATCCGATGGAATAGTTCAGCTAAACAATCAAAAAGACCCTTTTGGTACCACAGAAGCAGCACTTGAGAGTGATCATTTGCATAATTTTACCTATTTGCATAACAACAAATATATCTTTGAAGTTTTGGATTGGAAAACAGCCAAATTTATGCAAATGAACACCGTCAACTGCTGCAATATGGGGTCCCAAACTCATCTATTGACAAAATCTACAGCGAAAGAAAATCTGCCTGAAATGACTCGATTGATGCAAGCAAGTTTTTGATAACAATGGACAAGCACCTGCAAGGCAGAGTAAAAAGCAAATTGCAGGGCTGTGTGTAACGGAGCCTATCAGTACAGTAACTGCAGCTCAGATGCCCTGATGTTTCATATCCAACAAATAAGAAAATAAAAAATATCTATTTATTCTACAGTCTACATAGAACAAATATAGTGCATTTCTCATCGCTTATCATGTTTCACTGCAATCTGTGCATATGTATTATTTACATAAAAAGAAATAATGGATTGATAAATTGGCCCACGGAGAGACGCAAACTCACGCAGATGATGCACTGGTGGAAAGAGGCAGGAGTGTCCAAGAAATGCATTAAAAGTACAGACACATGGATGGATAAAAAAAAAAAAAAAACTGCCCCTAGCCAGTGAACGAAGGGTTGCCTTAGAGAGACATAGTACCTGCGGACTGCAATTTAGGAACGACTACCATTCAATATAACATAGGGCCGTTAGGGCAACTAGGGTTATAATGGGCTAAATGCATATGCCCTAATAATGTAGAAAAACACCAAATGGATCGCATTAAGGTTATCGAAAATAAAGGAAATTATCAGCAACTTCATAATTAGAATAGGAATAATAACGACATATAAATACACTTTGACCTTTATGAGAACCAATACAGTGCGAGATACACTGTACATATGGAGGAATACCGAACACATCATGAACTGCCGGACGTTACTTCACAGCACTCATAAATTTCCTCTCTTATGTGCCACAACGAGATAAACACGAATACCATACATGACCCATAGCACATTTGGAGCAAAATATCTCCCTGAAAAAATATTGACAAAAATAAATTCAGCGCAATGAAAGAAAAAAAAAACCTCCAAAAACCGATTTCTTTATCGGAGATAAAAGAAATAATGTACACACTTGTTTACACTTGGGAGATGATTGCTCTTTATCCTTCATAAGTGGCTTCCTAATCTTCTGACAAGAAACACACGGAGCTTGGACAAACATATTGGCAGAAGTGAGGTATGACAAAAAGATTGGCTAAAAGGTTAAACAGTGTTATCCATGTAACATTGTTCTGCTGGATCAAATGATAAAACTACTCGATTTTTTCGATACAAGCTGGAAGACGGACCAAAGTTGTGACCGTATTATCCTTGCTCCAGGTTGAATAATACGACTCGGAGGATGGTCCTTCTGCTGACTAGGCTGACGACGTTGGCGGTTTTATTTTCATTCTGTACTCAAAGAATAGCAAGAAATTAGAAAAGAACATTTCTTCAAAGCAAATATGTCTGTGTGTGTATAAAAGAAAGTTGTATATTCAAATCGAAAGTGGAAAAGCTACATGACAGAAAGCATAAACATAATTCAAAAATCCAGCAATCAAGGTTCTTGAAACAAAATCGGCATTTAAAAAGCATAGTTAAGACAACAGAAAGATTATTTTGATAAAACTGAATGTCAAGTGTTAGCAAACAAACACGTTTTGGTATACGTTTTATTGCACCATTTATTCATTTGTGGATGACTGATGACACTGCTGCATGAACTGATGACAAAATGATCACCACATGACAGCGTAAAAGTGATACGTCTGGCACGAGTGTAAGAACAAATCATAGTGATGTTCATTTACACATGTAATTGGCTGTTGATGATAGGTCATGGCCTGTTGTATGTCTTGTGTATCACACACACATATATGGTATGAACAAGTCTACCATTGGTGCCATTAATTTGCATTTTTTCTGCTTCACTGTAGGGCCACATGCTATTAAGAGAGGTTCGCGCTTTAGTGGAATTTGAGAGCTCCGCTCTGGGGAAAATTAATGATGGACCAATTCTAGGATGTGAGTCAGAAAAGCACATCAGCGCAAAAATTATTTTGAAGAGAGATATTCAATGTTAATTTTTTTCAAGTCTATCAAATTGGTTTAAATCCCAAGTTTACAACTTTTGTTCGTGTTTCGCTGGATGCATCTACAGCACACACCTATCAATCGCAGCTGATTCAAATTTTGAAATGGTCCCATTTCCATAATTTTCAGAGCTAGCCTCTCTTCATAAGAAGACCAAACTCTGTGTGTGGAAGTATAACCATGCCGAGTTTCTACGTAAAACAGTCTTCAAATTAAATGTGAAATTTGCTGATAAAGACAAAAAAAGGTGTGTGTAAGCACTAAGACATAATCAGTATTACATAAACTTACATAAACACACACACATTTATTCATAAAAAGTGTTTTAGCAGAACAACGCACACCTGCGGGCTGCGTTTCCGTAGCAATGTCGTTGGTAGCAGCTAAAGTACATGTAGGTTGCACAGACGAAACAAGCAGCCAAAATGGTGTAACTGTTGGATTACGAGGCACACAGTACAATCCAGCGTGAAATGTAAGAAGATCCATTTAATGACAATTATGTGCTTGATTATTATAATTGTATCTTTTTGACTGAATGGCTCGTTTGGGATGGTTGTGTGGCAGTTTCATTAAAAAATATCCAAAAAAAAGACGCCTGAACTGTAAAAGGTTGGGACTGTTGTTGAAGGGGCAAGCAAACGACATGGGTTTAGACAATAGTAAAAATTTACACAACAAAATCCGATCTGAAACTGCTGCTTGAATGTGGCCCACCTGGCGCCGTAGTCCATACTTGGGTCCGATTCAAGGATATATGTATATAAGCGCATGTATAGAATAGAGAAACTCAACTTTCTAAACAGAAGTAGAAGAGTACACGTCTTTTACATTATTCCATGCAACAAGTGGACTTTTTCTCTTTTTTCTTTTTTTTTTTTTTCAAAACCAAATAGACTTATGTTTAGTATAACATTGCTAAATTCACAAAAAGCGTAATTTACCATTTTGGGTGGCAGTTTACAATGAAAGGTACGTGCACTATTGTTGGCACAAAATTTTGACATCATCACGCAGTGTGAACTTCCTGTATAATCGCACCTGTCCAATACTCAGCCGTTTATCTTTACAATTAGTTTTTTAGTGGGCACGACAAATGGTTATATTTTGCTTTCATTTTCATCATGGCCGTTGATAAATACAAATGCAGCAAATACGATAAATAAATGAACAACAATTGTTATACGAAAGACAAATAATTTCTCTCCATTTAGATTGAGATTTATTTCAGTATTCCTCCAGGAAAACCCTAGCGAGTGGGTTATAGGTTGTCGTTGAGGCCTTTTCACAGAACAAACATAGTATCACTGGGCAACACGAAGGGTGACCTGCAGCTGTGACAAAAGACTAAAGGCCGAACCGTTTAATTCGCATGTATATGGCAAACTGGCGCAAAATAGCTTAACCACGAAATTATCTGTTCCAGGTTCATCATATTATAAATACAAGATTGCAAAAATTTGATGGAAAAAGTGTGACCCAGTTTGCAATGGGCAATCGTAAATTGCGAATGTTGGTCTGTTCACTGCAGCTAAATTGGCAATTACCATTGAGTACCGAACAATATGATGGCCTCCCCCTTTAGACAGGAAAAACACGGATTGCAGATAAATTTGAAGTACTAACATGCATGTAAGTGTCATTTAATGACGATTTACTTCATGACATACACGTCATTGTTGATTCGGCCTTCGCACCAGCCTTAATACATCCGGGTCTCCATCTAATGGGACGTCGGTATAATACCGGTTGCTGGCACCGCGACTGTCTTCACTGCCCTACACAAGTGGTGGACTACACAGGGGATCGTATCTCAAAACAAAGGTATGTTTTTTTAGTGTTTAAAGACAATGTATTTGTTACATTCTGCAGAAATATAAACGTCCTTACTTTAGGAGCTATAAAACAACTTTAATCTAAAGGAAATACATGCTTTGTGATCTCTTGTTCGCTTTTAACGTTTTCCTTTAAACAGTCTCATTTATTAGTCGCGAATAGGAAAAAATAGAAGGAAAAAGTTCATATGTATATATATATATATATATATATATATATATATATATATATATATATATATATATATATATATATATATATATATACATATATACATAGTTTTTGTCTTTCATAGGGAATTTATAATTAATTTGTAGCCATGGTTGCCGTATGCTCAGATTGTGACGCAACACATGACAAGTTTTACAAGAACATGCAGATAACCAGTGAGAAATGTAAAATGGGCATAGCAAAATTGTTACTTAATAGCATACCAAGATCGGCGAACTGTGCAGCGTTAGTATTGACTGTATCTGCCGACATAATCTTCGGGAACATCGTAAATGCCTTGTGCGTGTAACATTGAGATTTAGCAATGTAGGCTTGACTGTCTTATGATAATATAACTCCTAAAATACACTCGAAAAATATCCCGTGGTAAGTTGTATTAATACGTTATCCAACGCGAAAACATACCTCTCTCAACCACAGTTTGTATCTTGGGTTAAAAATGTACTTTTTTACCTGTTGCATTGTGTGCTATATAATTACAACAGATCAACCATCACATGGTCTTGTTGTTTTAACTTTTACTGATGCCCAGAACTATAATTATTCTGTGTTAATGAACGAAACTTGCGAGAAAATGCCTTAAGCTGAAACAAGCAAAAAATTACTCGATTATGAACTGCAAGAAAACTTTAGCCGCAATTGTAGAGGACAGCTGAGTTGGCAATTTTCAAGTATATATATATATATATATATATATATATATATATATATATATATATATATATATATATATATATATATATATATATATATATACATAGGTCTGTGTGTGCGCGCGTGTGTGTGTGTTTGTCCTCTGTAAGTTCCTTTTGAACAGTTTTTGTGCCCAGAAGGAGTATATGTGAGCATACATTCAGCAATACCATTGATTCCTTTCACCAGTGTTCAATGAAATTGACATTTTTTTTTTTTTTTACTATGTCTCGAAACAAAGAGTAATGTGCGTATGGAAGTCTGTTTTTGAACGCTCCACCCTCTTGCAAAAAGCGTTTCACAATGCAATTGCTTGTCATCAGGTTTCTGATATCTTTGCACAAACATCCCTTAGTCCGAGAAAGCCGCTGCCTCCGTGATGTGACCTCGAACTTCATGAACTACTACAACAAGCACTACCGGACTATTTTTTATGACGACGTGCCTTTCATTTAAATGTATGTCCTCGAGGGAATTGGTTTTTTCCAGCCAAGACTGACGCCCGCCTCCACATTGACAAACCGAATCGTTGAATTACCCAATTTATAAAGTCATTTTACTGCCTACTGCCATACTGTGGTTTACCTTTTTTCATTTCTGACACCTGCCACACAGACACACACACAGACAAATACACACACACACACACATATATATGTATATATATATATATATATATATATATATATATATATATATATATATATATATATATATATATATATATATATATATATATATATATATATATATATATATATATATATATATATGTATATATATATGCTTGATCATAATTCGCAAAGCTGTTGCAGTAGGTGATGCAGTTCGGAAATTAAAAAAAAAAAGTCAGGAGCAAGTAGAAGTTAGACGGCAATTTCGCCTATCAGGATTTCATTGTTGTGCTGTCTTCGCAAGTAATTTTTTCATATCAAATCATATTATCTTATTTTAGACCAAATAGTTTTATATAAGATTCTTTCCTTCAGTCTAAAGACACACACACAAACACACACACACACACACACACACACACACACACACACACACACACAAGCAAATACACACACACACACACACACACACACATATATATATATATATATATATATATATATATATATATATATATATATATATATATATATATATATATATATATATATATATATATATATATATATATATACATACATATATACGGTAGAACTTGCCTAAGAGACCACCTCTGCTAAGGGACCACCTGTACTAAAGGACCGGTTTGCAACATCCCCAGTAGCATATTTTTAATGTAATTTCTCTTGCCTAAAGGGGCCACCAAACAGAAAGGATCATTTTAGGTCCTGTGGGTGGTCCCTCAAGATAGGTTCCAATATATATATATATATATATATATATATATATGCGTGTAGGAGTGGTTGCATGTGTGCATGTGATACACACATGATATTTTCATGGTAAAATGCAACATCTTCCTGGCAAAAAAGAAAACAAAATAATGACACCGTGTTATATGGCTAAAACAAGACAGGTTTTTTCCTCTGATAATCTTACTTGAATATCGCAGCATGATATACATTCTCTACTCCAGACACATATGAAAACATACGGAGATTATTTTGAAAGCCCCTTGCTGAGTTAGAAAGACACCAAACCTGCGCATAGAAAAAAAATTCATTTGATCATGAACAATGGAACATCATCCCCTCCAAAATAATATTTACAGGTTTTTTGTTTTCTATAACTACAGAAATGGTAGCAAACATGATCATAAGGACTTGATATGGAGTCTGCATACAGAGAAAGCATGGGGCTGGGAGATGTGATATGTGGGTACATTTGAAAGTCTAATGTTTTAGCAAAGCAGGAGTGTAGGTATTTACCATTTATTGTGATATATGTGTTTGTTTGCTTCCAGAACATGAAGTTTCTGATAGTCTTTGTCATCGCATTCTTTCTTGCGCAAGCACATGCCGCACCAGTGGATGGAGATGCTGATGACGATATAGCCTTGGCCATGTTGAATAATTTAGGTTTGGATGACAACGACATGGACAATTCAGATGTCAAAGAAGTCGACGATGACAACGAGAGTCAAGATCCCATTGATGCCAACCGCCGAGATGCAGAATTGGACGAAAACGATAGCAAAGATGCCGACAACAGTGATGTAAATCTGGAGGACAACGCATCCCTAGAAGCAGATCCTGACACCGCTTACCTAGACACTATTGATGAGCGATCAGTGGATGACACTGGCAGATCTTCTAGGTCTCTGGAAGCAGGCAGGAAGCTGCGCAGTCTGCATTATTACAGAGGTGGCAAGTATATCAGAAGCAGCATGACCATTAAATATTTCAAAGCTACGGACTTTGGCCAGTGCATGAAAGAGTGCGTTCGCCGGTCATGTTCATCATTTTCCTACAGATGGGACGGCTATGGCTACTGTCGTATCTCCAAGAATAATGTTGATTCAAGCAAACTGTTCACATGGTCTAAGTACGACACTTACAGGCTCACCTATTCTTCAATCGGCAAATAAACTGCCGAATACACACATTTATGTATATAATCCCTTAGCCCTGGAACAGCTGATAAAATGACACGACCGTTCTACAGACAGCACAGATGCAGTGAAGGACTGGACCTGTGGGCATGGAAGGGCGGACCTATTGACCTGAATGATTGTATCTGACTTAACAAGGTGTGTTCTCCGGCAACCAGGATGGGATTTAAACTGTATTTTAAATAAACTTATCGAAAAAAAGAGTGTTATTTTTGAGTTATACTTTAGAGTAAGAGATAGTTACTGGCCACTGAACGCATCAAGGCTCGTTTTATCTGTACGATTTGTACAAATATAGGCCTGTGTCGCAAAGAAGCCCGTGACGGGAGGCTTCACCTGGGTCGATTGGTTTGGAAAAGACCCCGGGGGAACATCATGTATGTATATATGTACGAACATATATACATATATATATATATATATGTGTGTATATATATATACGCGGGTATTGGCTCCCAAATTTGTCCCGGCGGCAAGTTACCCACTCAAGACCCTTTTATCTTATTTTGTCACATACAGCCTATGTCAAAATTCTACTGAAGAACGTGTAGAATATGAACAATAGCAGGCCTACTTTCATATGCATGCAGGTTATACAGTGACAGGACAACTTATGGAGAGTAAAGAGTGCGGTTTTGTGCATTTACCGAAACCCCTAGCCTGCCAAAGAAAGGGCTACCAACTATTCAATTTCTAGCCTTTCATAGGTAAGCGAAACTTTCACAATCTACACTGTTTTGAGTTCAATTGCAAATGGCTGTAAGCCTGAATGTGTCTGGCCACTCACTCTATGCCTCAGTCATTTATTTTTTGTCTTTGTGTCTTTTCGTTCAGAACCACTTCCTAGTAGTCATCCTATTCCGCAGTCCGGGCAAGACAGCAAAATACTCCCGGACAACTTCGATTTGTTGCTCCTCAACCTCTCTGAGAGTAAAATAAGCTCTGACTGTTTCTTGTTTTAATTTATTATTTTAATCATGCCCGATTGGCACGAATTAAATTTCCAGACAATTGCAATACAGGTGAAGAAGCACCGTGTCACTAGACACTCAAGGATCACATTGTAATCGTTTACGATAGTTCATGCTGATACGCAGGACAAATCGAAAGCTGGCTGGCCAATTCACTCATAGCAAATGTTTAACAATATTCACTGATTACTTATTACTTGAAGCCTTATGCTAAAGTATTTAATTATTGGGAACATAGATATGCACATCAATTACTGTTTATATTTTGGTCAGTATTTCATTCAGTGGTTATGAAATGTAGGCTAGAAAATTAGGCTTAGCAACAAATTTTAAGACGATGCTTTACTTGAGGTAAACAGCCTATTAGGCCCATTGTTTATCTAGACAGGCTGCGTTAGAGTTTTATTGTCTAAAACCCTTAAGAGTACCGGTAGGCTTAGCCTATAAATGATTGGCCTTCGTCGTAAAGGCCTATTGGAGCATTTTAAACTGGATGCGAAACCAACTTGTCATTCAAGTTGGCTAGGCTTATAAGAGCATTCACGCAACTCAAGACCGCACATATCGTGGATTTATTCTTTGATGGAAGTTCTGCTACCTTGTCGCCTTAAGTTACAGCATTGACAAAAAAGTCGTCTGTCAGCTGTTAAGAGCCCGAACGCGCCCTGCCATAAATCAGTATGGAATGTGACCCTGGTAATTTATATTAACACATTCTGTGCATTATTAACCTTACACACCGATAAATAAATGATACTGACACACAGCGGGTGGCATAGATAGGTGACCCTTTCTAGGTCATAATCAAATGGAATCACCGATTTTCCCTTGCCTTGGTGTTGAATCGCTGGCGATCGCCCGAATATGCACGAGGGGCGGTTGTTGCGTGGGGTATATTATCCTAACATGCTCCATCTAAAACTGGGATCTGTAAAGATGACCGAATGTTAGCAAACCACGAGCGAACAATATTTGACACAGCACAATAAGGGAGCAAGAGGTGAAGCAATAATGGCGAAGTCCGTAGCATTTCGCTTCCCCTGATGCACTGAGCCTGCTCAAAACAAAGGTTTTGACCTACGGCAGTATACAATGATGGATTGCGTCCACAATTTATGCTTAAATTTTTTCCGAGTATAGTCTATCAGCCTTGCTCTGTGGAAGCAGATTTTGTGAATATTACAACAATGAATTGTTGCTTGAAGATATATTCAATGCATAGCCTTTTCTCATCATTGTACCTTACTTTTGAGGCATATGTGATATCTATATGCACTTTGTATTTCTTTTCCGTCGGATTTATGGCCCTTTCTGCGCCTGAACGCAAAACTTGGCGCAATCCATATCGTCCAAGAAATGATAAGTGCGCCATGCGCAAATGTGATTGACAGGTAGTTTTAAGATGCCGACAAGGTTCGTAAGTAGGCCGCAAAAACGCGAAAATTGATGGCAACAGAAATATCTACAAAACATACTACAAGCAAATTTCTTTTAAAAGTAAGGTAAACTGTTCAGATTTAGTTATGTATGAAATACGTGGTCATTTTGCCCGCTATTTACGTAATACTCGCGAAATCCTCTTCTATAACTCAGGGTTGACCGACTATAATCAGAAAGTTAAGTTGAAAGACTACAGCAGAGAATATTTTACGCCTGGCTGCTATTGGGCGGTATGAGTGGGAATTGATTGAGTGGTAGTTGGTCATACAAGGTCATTGCGTTCTTCTTTTGATCTTGTTTCATTATGGACACAGTATTGGAATCCGATACAATTCGTAATTACAATGGGCTTCAAAATAAGGCCAGTCCTTGTAAATGTTCATCATCCTGCCAGGCAAATCATACAATCGTTCAATTCCAGGCGATAGGGTCATTAACATCGTCTGAGTACGCGCTGTGTAACATTGTGGAAGTAGTCATGCATTTTACACTGTCAAATTCTGTGAACGGGTGAGCCCACAGTCTATATTCGATTGGACTTTATGAGGTGCTTTATTAAATTCTACTAACAGACGAACGTGAATTATTTCAACGAAACCCTCTCTCTCTCTCTCTCTCTCTCTCTCTCTCTCTCTCTCTCTCTCTCTCTCTCTCTCTCTCTCTCTCTCTCTCTCTCTCTCTCTCTCTCCCAATATTGTACTCATCAAACTTTGCGTTTGCCACAAAACATTTAAGCAATGGGCACCAATACGAAGTGAGTGGCTTTATTGTATCGATTACATTTATTTTTTAAAAAATGTCTAAAATAATCATATCAGAAATGTTTGAGGACCGGAACGGAGCTCCCACAGTCACGTATATTGAAAATAAATTATAAACAACTGTGGTACCCTAGATTTATCGCAAATCGAAATACCTTACATTATTATCCCATACTACAGCTAGGGTTGACATGCATATGTCGTACCCAGTTATCACAAGATCTAACAAGTAATCCAATTGGGGTGGTTTAAAAGGTCAAAGATATTTTGCTATACCATTGTTTCATTGTGGCGCGAATAACAAGCCTAAATATATGTCATATACAGTGACAGAAAAACGCGATATCTGATGCGCAATGCATTATTTCTGTGTGTTAAAAATGTAGTATTTTATGAATTTCATCATTAAATCCACGTGTATCAATAACTTCAGAAACATTTCCTGTTTAAAATATGAGAAAAAGTACAGTTTTGTTATGATCGGATGTGGTGACTGTCGGGGGGGGGGGTAGAGCCTATAGATGTTACTCTTAACACTTATTGAAAACTTATGGTTGATGTAGTTTTATGTAAAGTCATAATTATTGGTGGTTAATGATTATATGAAGATATGTTTTATGACTTATACATTTCTGCGATGGAGATATCATCCATTACCATTTTATTACCGGACGAGAAACCATATCAAACAGAGGCTAACACAGCAAGCTGGACAGAGCCATTTATAGTCATGACGTTAAAGGGAGCATTCGTTTTTCTAAAAATTCATTTTCCCCATACGAATTGCATATGATTGTTGACATCGGAGTAATGGTAATACCCGGAATAGTACTGCCGTAAATGAGCAATGCGTATTCTCGGCCGTAATGATACCACTGGATGTTGATACCAGTGAACGAGAGGGATCGTGTTTATTGTGCCGGCAAAAAAGTTGATGGTAAACTAGCAGTGGCCCCCTATACCGCCACCACCACCACCACCACACACCCGATAAGTTATTTGTTACTGTATATTTCTAAAACCTATGGATTAACATATTATCTCGCTTGACTGAACATTTTGAAAATTTTAGGCTTGATCAACCAAATACTTTATAAACAGGTCATCAGCGGGAAACCATCAAAAATGTTTCGCAGCCTCCAATTCCAGGATATGTTTATTTAGGTGATGGCGGTATTTGCTATTGCCTTGCATTTGTTAACGACTACCTAATTGAATTTAAAAGAAATATATGAAGGTGAAATACCAAATATATACATGTCGTATCACGGGATCTTGCTTCTAATGGGAAAACTTAGGGAATTTAATAAACTACTAGATGCATAAATATACATCAAATTGCAAAGTTCAATTTTTAAATGAGAAAAGGATTCCATAAATATTCGCGTATCTTCTCCGGAGGTAGACCAAATGGACCCGGCAACACAAGGCTCCAGGCGCACAATGACTGCCCCGAACAACAAACCCACACAATCGTGTCACAACTCGAGCTGACCTTATGCATGCACCAAGAAAACAACAGCCCAACTATATTCTTAGATTTGGTTGCTCTTCTTGAACTGAAATAATGTCCTTTTACATAACTTGCACAGGCAAGTATGCGTGTGTGTGTGTGTGTGTAATCTGGTTATTCTATGAATTACAATCCCAGCTGTAGAATGCATTTGTCTAAACAAGGGAGCAGTCCTTAAAGCTTTATACCTAATCTTATGAAAATGACAAAAAATGAATTAAAAAAATGAATTTTGGATTTACAATAGAATTCACATGTTGATACCCTCTGCGGGTGCAGCTCGCGGCATTCTCCCAACCAATAGATAGTTTGTACTACACAGAAAGGAGTGATGTTTTGATAATATCTCAACCCATTCATTGTGGATTCCAAATTTGCCGCCGAGGTGCCGCTGGCCCTTATTTGGTGCCGAAATTGTCACATATAGTGTTCCTGCGGCAAGGAGTCCACTGAACAAGTTCCTTCCACATTCAGACATGCGTCTGCAGCGCTTGATCGCACCGCCATTGTGTAAGGTGATTTGATAAATGGCACGATGACGCAAAGGGCTTTCTCGGTTCATTTTTTTAACATGACGAGCGGTCATCAGACTGTCCAGTGATTTACTCTTTTGACCGCTGAGTGGCATGCACGTAGAATTTGGGTGTTTGCACATATTTGGACAATCACACGTCCCATAGTTTTAGCCAATTGTAAAACCCTAAATATCGTGATCACATAATGATAGTGAGCATTAAAAAAAAGTGAAATATCTAATCCCCGGTCTAGTTTGGAGCATTATAATATTCAACTTTATTAATTTAGTCATGATGTTATTGTATTATTATCTTGCATTTATCTGTCAAACCAAAAACCTTTACGCTTTTATAAATTTTGTTAAGTGGCAGCCTTCTCAGACACTGGGTTGTCTGCAGTAGGCTTTACGCCATTATTCCGGTTAATTCACCGACCTTATTGTGTCAAAATTGCACTCCATTCTGCACGAGTAAATCCACATAAACCTAAACAACTAATGTGTGTTACGTGAGTTTGTAACGTTCTTCGCTGCCAACACTTAATCGTTTATCCTAATATCCGGTGAAGTTCATCCTTTACTCCTCTCAATAACTAGAGACATCCATATGAACACTGGCCTGTGCAAGATGTATGTGATATTTCTCTCTGTCTTTAAAATGCCAGAAGTATAACAAAGGGAACAATGTAAATGCATTCACTCTGACTTAACACGAGTTTGATATAATTGTTATTTCTGAAACTTTTCTCTCCCCTAATTGTATTGAGGATGACCTCACTTTACCTTGTTTCTCAAAATTATACCGCGCGATCGTTCAAAATCCATTGACAGTTTGGTTGCCCGATTTCTCCTTTCTTCTCCGTCTCCCTGGGTGAAAGAAAGGTGACACAAGGGGTAGACGGAAGCACCACTACACTACCAACTAAATCCAGACAGTTTGCAAAGAAAATGAGGCTTAAATGTATATACACTGGGTACCAACACCACAATCGACTGTGATCACAAATACATAATGCCAAACGTACCCTCTCAGATAGAAAAGTAAGGGTTTGGAGTAAAGAGGCTTCAGCACTATTTTTTTTTTTTTTACTTATCGCAAATACTTGCACGGTATATTCAGGAGAGTAATTATGAAAACTATGAAGTAAGCAGCATACCAAATAAATCAGTAGATATCAGGCTTTCGTAGCGTATCTTTACTTTGTATTGTATACATTCTATGCATGGATGCTTGAATCATGTCTCACCAAATGCACCTTTTTTAAAATAAAACAAAATAGAAAGCATAATGTGTCCAAAATTATGGCATACCCCGAGAGTAATCCTGTCTTTAAAGTGGATTTCTGACAAAACAACCCAGCAAATTTCATGACGATATCATTATCATTTAATTTCTCAAAAAAGGTTAAAATTGAAACAACCGGCAGAGTGTTTGAATCTTAAAAGGCAAAGGAAATATGAAATAAACCTCGGATACAAACGTCAATATTTTGGCGATTGTGGCGATTGACGGGACATTTTCCTTTTCCATCTGGTCGACAGATTTATGACACACATAGTTGATTTTGTTCCGCATTCAACAAATGCAAAGACCATAGCGTTCAATAACATAAGTCTGCGAAATGCAATTAAAGAGACACCCCTTCTCAACACGAATTTGTAAAGCAAAGTTTTTGACCGGATTTTTGCAGGAAATACATTTTCAAATATCTGAGAATTCTTTTTAAATTGCAGAAATGCCTATTTCTATTCGAAAACGAATGACGGGATCTGTTATATATTAGTATATATTATTGATGCAAATGTGATCTCCGATTACTTGGTAAACATCAGCAAAAAGCAGACATAAAGAGAGTAGCAACATATTTTGTCAATTACTTTTTTCTAGGGCGTGGGGGTGTCATGCACTTGTCATTGATTCAGAGATCATTTCTGGATATAATATTTATGACGGAAAGCAGTGCCTTTAGACATAATATCCCTAAAACTAAAGGTCACGAAAATAATTGAAGAATTTTAGGAGATATAGGCAAACTTTTTTCAAGCCAGATCCAAGAAAATAGGCCAACGATACTAATGAAATATCGTATGCATAAGCTCGGAATATTTACATTGTATGGTACAAAAACATAAATGAGGGTATAGAGTTCATAGTGACTGTCTTTTCACGAAACCCGAACGGAGAATTCGAAAGAAAAACAGTGACGTTGGACATCCTAAGGCAAACTTAGTGCAATGGTGTTATTTCTTTCCCAAAAAAATCAAATTGTGGAAACAAATCATAAGGATAAGAAGGCACCCACCCCGTCCCGCCTCACGCCAGGCGAGAAAAGGTTAATGATAAAGACGGAATTAAATTATAGAAACATATATTCAACAAAGGGCAATCTATGGGTGATAATAAGTGTTTCTTCCTATCGCAATTATTCAGGCAGGTTCGGATATGAAGCCTTTTGAAGATCCCATTCCGCTGCAAAAACGAACAATCCCACGTGGTAGAAACATTACACTTTTTTCGGAGCTCATCCAGGGCATTGCGACAACTGTCATATAACATAACACTTCATCACAAACGAATGGAACAAGTGAAATTTAGCAGCATATCACTATAACCACGTCAGAAGGCAATCAGTTGCCAAAACATAAAGCCATAAACTTGCGTCATGAAAGTAATCTTCTATCTGAAATACAAATCAAACGTTCCACACATTTGTGTTAAGTAAGTTATTTTCTATGGGCACAGCTCCTGCGCAAGTGTGACGCTGCGCAATGTTTATAATGGTGCTAGAAAAATAGTCACGGTAGTGTAACACGTAAGATAAGAAACGACAGCACAGTTTTTCACAAGTAGAATGTTTGGACACATCGTTATGTGCAAAAAAAAACATCCATAGAGGCACCATAGTTTCATCCAACGTCTTGAAAATATGTTAAATAGGGGTCCAGCTTACAATGCTGCATACATTCCGTTTATAAACAATAATGGGAGGTTAATTTAGATCGTATCTGCCAGGGGTAATATTCCTGGTATATTTCAATTTTAAAAAAAATACAGACTAAGCGAATTTAAGGGTTTTTGTGCGAACGGCCTGCAACAAAAAGTGTGTCCCGATTGACGTGCTGAGTATAGGTGTCCAATAGAGTTGGAAAACAACTATAATAAACCTTGAACTAGGTCTTTAGCAATTGTATTTCCAAATATTCTATGTATAAGAGATTTTCTTATAACATGTCAAAATTGGGTATTCTGGTATCGGACCTCTAAGTTTGTATGTCGACATAATCCTGAATTTTACATCTTTTTGAACGGTGGCGCTGGCTGTGCTAGCTGTAGGTTCACGTTTGTACAACTTATACAAAATTAAGACAATATTATATCTGTGGCGACAAGGCTGCTGTGAAGGAACAATTAAAAAGTAACCAACTAGGATCAGTTTAGAACGCACAGCTTTATTCATGTAGTAGACCTATATATTGTGAGCTGAGTCTATGCAGGGTGTAAGAGCACTGTGTGGTAACAACCAGTTTGACAAAGGAAGGCCAATAGAATATCAACACAAAACTGGTCTACATCAGTTTAATTTCGGGTTGTGTTTTGGAAGAAGAACTTGAGTTTATTAGCCAACACTTCCTGCCTTGCAGATAGCTTAGATAAAGTATAAACTCATTCTAGGGAACATAACCAAACTCCAATCCCTTGAGGGGCATAATGACTCCCACCAGAAAGAAGTTATACCTGTATACAGTGAATTATTATTTACCCATTGGAAAGCGTGATTTCAAAAACGACCCAATGACACACAGAGGAGAGATGCTATATGAGTGTACAGATGTGAACATAAATGTATCAAAAATGTAATCTTAAGAACAATAAGCAAAAACACACAGGGATCGTCATACCAGTGAACAGTGCGCGATTAGGTGAATGGGGTCCATGACAACAATATACCATAAACTGAATCCAGATTGTAATTAGAAATAAGATAAAAACCAAAGGAGGCAAATTTTTGTTCAATTACACATTGGGTGTTGTCCTCTCAGTTGTCAATTTAATGTCAACAAATGACTATGTAGTTAAGTTCTCTCATACCATATGTATGTATGTATGTATGTATGTATGTACATGTATGTATGTATGTATGTATGTATGTATGTATGTATGTATGTATGTATGTGGTGTATGCATGTGTTATGTGTTAACAGATACAATATTACTTGACTGGTGCATTTGTAACTGCGCATGTAAACATATGTAACTCACGCACAGGCACATGCGCCAAGAAAATTTTCATTTCAAGAGTAAAGTGGGCCAATACACAGAAAAGATTAGAAAACGCTACGGACACACAACCATAATCCATATCTGGCCCTAGACCTGTGAGCTGGTTATCACACTTCTCAACTGCGAGCGCATGCGTACGAGTCAACGTGGTTTTGCTACAAGGTCTGTGCTTTTTCGTTATTCTCTTAAGATTGCAGTCTGTTCATCTCCAAAATATGTGACAAAGGACTTCCAAAGTTGCCTAGATCCCACCGGAGAAGCATTAACTACTAGTCATGACATCACACATGGTCTGTATGGACTTGACATTCTTGGACAATTTTACCGTGGCGGGAATTCTCAGTACCCGGATGTAAAAAGTAAACAAACATGGCGACGCCCAGGCATGAACTCGTATACGATCCCAGCTAGAACATTTCACATGATCATATTACTCTGTATTAGCGGAGACGTTCAACTAAACCCAGGGCCAAATTACCGATGCCCATGTGGATCATGTCAAAAGCCTGTGAAGTGCAATCAAAGAGGCATCTTGTGTGACGGGTGTGAGCAGTGGTGGCACGCCAAATGTGCATCTCTTAGCGTGGATAAATACAACAGTCTGGCTAACTCTGATGATCCATTCTTGTGTAATATCTGTACATTAAGGAGCCTTCCATTCAGTGGTCCCTTGGAAGATGAGTTAAATGACAGCTCGGACAGTCTAAATGACTCATATGTAAGTACAGAACCACATTCCACGACCGATAATGAAAGTCTTGGTGCCACTAGACCCTCGGAAAAACCAGACGAGCATTTTGAATGTTTTAACACTAAAGGGCTTCACTTTATACATCTCAATGCGAGATCTCTTCTGCCCAAACTGTCGGAACTAAAGATTATAGCAGTTAAAACTAAAGCAGCAGTCATCAGCATAACCGAATCATGGTTGGACAGTTCAGTAAGTGACTCTGAGATTTATATTGACGGATACTGTGTGCTGCGTAAAGACCGTAACAGATATGGAGGTGGAGTGTGCTCATACATCAGAAATGACCTAGCCTTCAATCACCGGGAGGAACTTGATCCTCCGGACTTGGAGGCACTTTGGTTTGAGCTATTATTACCAAAGTCTAAACCAATCATAATGGGCACCTGCTACCGCCCTCCTAAGGACAAAGGTTTCCTTGATAATCTCGAATTGACAGTTGCCACTATACGCTCCGACTGCGAACTATATATACTTGGTGAAATTAATATTTGTTATACGCGTAAGGACAGCAGACTGTACAAAGCGTATCAAGGTTTCCTTAATTTATTTAATTGTACCCAGTGCATAACCAGCCCTACTAGGGTTACATCATCTTCGGAAACCACTTTGGACCATAACATCACTAACTGTAGTGAAAAGCTATGTCAGTTTGGCTCTATTTGTACAGGTCTAAGTGATCATTTTCTTATTTACTGTACTCGTAAGACTACAAGAGGACAGATAACCCATCATAATACAGTCAAATTAAGATCAATGAAACATTACAGTAAAAAAAATCCTTGCATCCAAATTGAGTGAAATGGACTGGTCTATAGTGATGAACTCCATAAATGTGGATACTGCTTGGTCACTTTTTAAACCTGCTTTATGTAAATTAATAGATGAGATTGCGCCCATTAAAGGGGTACTGTGGTGATAATTTACAATTTTTGAGTTGTTTCATATAATAAATGTGAACCAATATCAGAAAATGCAAACTTTATTCGCAACTGGATAAGCAGATATCAAGTTTTCTTAGATATGTAAATGAGGGGTTGTGATGTCATCTGGACTAACTGCTACAGCTAATGCAATGACAGCCGAGTAAAACTTTGACAAAAACATGGAAACCTGACCAAGTACACATATTCCACTTTTACTATGGATGAAGCAGTGTGTATAGATATAATCAAATTGACTAAACTGAGATATTTACTCATTTAATGAGGATTAATAAGGAAAGAAGAATGTAGAAATCAATACACACAAGCTAACAGCTCCTGAGGTTGTGTAATCAACTACTGAAGTAGGTGTCAACTAATATACCACACTGATAAGATCAAAGGGGGTGATTAACACAGTACACAAGTCATTATGATATGCCTGCTAATGTTGTGTATCTCAGCTTGGTGTCCCTCAAGGCTTGTGTATTATATATGGAGGGTAGCCCAGGTGACATCACACATCAGAACACCTACTGGAAATATAAAATAGCTCTAACTAAATACCTGTTTGAGAAAAAATGTTGAAAATTTGTCACATGAACACCTAAAATGACCATTAATGACTAAAAAAAGTAAAAACTTTCACTGCTGTTCCCCTTTAAGGACGTGCGTCTCAAGGTTAGAACTGAACCATGGATGAGTGGAGAAATCCTAGACCTTATGCAGGAGCGTGATAAATCTCTATATATGTCCAAGAGTAACTCAATTGCTGATAATCCTGTAAGCAAGGAAGAACATTATAAGAAATATTGTAAAATCAGAAACCAGGTTCAGCGAGAAATAAAGAAAGCTAAATTTGAATATTTCTCGAATAAAATTGAAGAGAATAAAAACAATCCTAAAAAGTTATGGCAGCACTTGAAATCAATGGGCTATAGTCAAAAAGTAAAATCCCAATCCCGCATTGTCTTAGATATAGACGGCCAGTTATGTTTCGACTCTGACAAAGTAGCTTCCCAATTCAATGAATTCTTCACCACAGTAGCTGAGAAATTAGTCTCTAAACTCCCCTTAGCAACCCAGAAATTTGGTACAGATTCCACATTTTTCAAATAATATTATCAGGACGTTGCCCCACAAAAATTCAACCTAAAGGAAGTAAATGAGTCCTTCGTACTAAAGGGATTAAGTAGTCTAAACCCTTATAAAAGCGTTGGACTAGATAACATCCCTTCTAAATTCCTTAAAGACGGGGCAGATTATTTGAAAACCCCCATCACCCATATTGTCAATCTGTCAATTTCCACTAACATAATACCGGAAGATTTCAAGGCTGCAAGAGTTATACCCCTTTATAAGAAAAACAGTAAACAGGAAGTTGGGAATTACAGACCAGTAAGTATTCTTACCACCATCTCCAAAATTCTGGAGAGGGCTGTATTCACCCAACTGGAGTCCCACCTTGTAAGAAATAACCTACTGTATGATTTCCAGTCCGGTTTCAGGGGCTCTTGTTCAACAGACACCTGCCTGATACGCCTTACAGATTTTATACGTAAAGAAATATCAAAAGGAAACTATGTCGGCATGGTCCTTTTGGATTTACAAAAGGCGTTTGACACTGTGGATCATGCCATTCTTTTTAAGAAATTAGAAGCAATGGGTGTCGAATCAGTTGACTGGTTTAAAGCTTACTTAGGCAATAGAATGCAATCGATGTCAATAAATGGAGTTGAATCAGAGCCTCTGCTGGTCCAGTGCGGAGTTCCCCAGGGGAGTATTTTAGGGCCGCTGTTGTTTTTGTGTTGTATCAACGACATGCCCATTAGCGTACAGTGCAAAATCTTGTTATATGCCGATGACAGTGCACTGTTAATGCCAGGTAAATACCCTTATGCCATTGCCCAAAATCTTAGTCGGGAACTTGAATCATGTAAAGAATGGTTGACGGACAACAAGCTTTCACTTCATCTAGGTAAAACAGAGTCGATCATCTTTGGCTCAAAGAGAAAGCTGAAACAGGTAAAAGAATTCGCAGTCTCCTGCAATGGTACTAAGATTAACCAGACAAAGGATGTTACATATTTAGGTGCCACATTAGACGAAGAACTGTCAGGAGAACCCATGGTTAATAACATCATAAAAAAAGCAAATTCACGTTTGAAATTCCTATATAGACATGCGGCATCTCTCAATCAGAAAACTAGGAAAATTCTTTCATCAGCATTAATACAATGTCATTTCGATTATTCTTGTTCCTATTGGTTTTCAGGTCTCAATAAAACACTTCAGAAAAAAACTTCAAATATCCCAGAACAAAGTAATCCGGTTTATCTTGAATTTAAATCAACGTGACCACATTGGTCAAAAAGAGCTTAATACCATTCACTCGCTGAATGTTGAAGACCGTGTACGTCGACTAAGACTCAACCATGTTTTTAAAATTTATCACGGAAATGCCCCAGCATACATGCAACACGATTTCACAAAAATCAGTGAACGACATGGTTACAACCCAAGAGGCCAAAACAAAAACTTTTTTGTACCTATGGCAGAAGGGGCAGCCAAAAATTCATTCTTTGTTACAGGAATCAATGACTGGAACGGACTCCCTGCAGAAATAAAATCTATCGATAATATAAAAAAAATTTAAAAGGCGAGTAAAATCATTCCTCTCAGAGAAGGCTACATCATCCGAAAATGATCTTTACATATATTTTTAAGGCTTCTATCTGAGTATTGTAACTTGAACAAAGGTGCTAATCTGCTGTAACATAGAATGAAGGTGCTGTCATTTAGTTTTTAAATTTATTTACAACATACCTGCAATTTATATACACATATAAACTCTATTAATTATTAATTATTTATTTATTTACTTTATTTATTTTTTTAAACAAGGACCCCAATGGAAATAAGCCAGGTCAAACTGGCTTTCTTGGGTTATCCTGGTGCTGGTCAAAATTTGTGTTATATAATGTGATTTTAGCCTGAATATGAACCTATTGTCTGCTATGTTTTTTTTTTTTTTTTTTTATTTGTTATACATATGATTTGATTTCTGTGTTTTAATATACCATTACTACCCTGTCTGTTTACTGTGTCACATGTATGTCTTGAGTTCTGTGATTGTATTTACTTTAATTTCATCATTATGTTATTTTGTAACACGTGATTTGAGTTCTGTGATATTGTATGTATTATGTTTTTACTTAAGTCGTATATTTGTCTATGTCTTAATTTCTGTTTATTGTATTGATTTTATGTATTGTCTACTGTATTTTATGACTAGCACCAAATAAAGTCAAATCAAATCAGATTGCGCATCCTCGTGTGCTACTCACTCCCATATTTACAACAGAAACCTTGCGGCATTTGGACACACGGATTACATAAAGTGCAGTATTACAAAAAGAAATACTCAAAGACAAAGGATGTAATAAGAACCAAGCAATATTATTGTGGTGGGTAAAAATCATAATACCAACTGAGCAATGCGTCTCGGGAGAAGGGCTGTCTGCCGACTAGGACAGCCGGAAGGGCAGGGTGGGGGTGTTATCTTTTTGTTATCAGTAGGAAGAGGTACAAGAAAAATATTGTAAGTAAAAAGAAAAACAAATAGGAATCATGAACAACAAGTCTTACTAAGGTGCAAATTTCGTCCCTGCGTTTGGCGTAGCAATTTTATTGACATCAGACAAAGTAAATCAAGTTAGGCAGAAAAAGCAAGCGGCAAAATGACTCCACTAGCAGATTAAGGGATCCACACCATATATATCTCATATTGGTGTTTCGGTATACCTACATAGAGACCCTGGCGAGTCAGTTAAAGGCTTTCCTCGACAGTTTTTTTATAGTTCGAATATTTGCTTACTAGGCAACATCAAGAGTGACCAGCGTCTCTAAAAAAAAGGCTAACGGCGGAAACATCTAATTCACATATAGATGGCAAACCAGCATAAATAACGTAATCATGAAATTGTCTGACCGTCGTTCACCGTATTTTACAGGAAATATGGCGTACATTAAGTGAAAAAAAGATATCATAACCGCAATTCTATTGAACAATCACAGACTGCAAATATCAGTCAATTCACATCGATCAAATTGCAAATTGCTGTTGAACAACTAACAAAATGACAGCATTTCTTCCTTGATGGGAAACGCTTAGATAACAGACATATTTGAAGTGCATTGCATGCATGTACATGTAGATTTGTAATGAACATATGACACAAAATACATTTTACGTTCTGGATTAGGGTTAGCACGTTTCCAGTGCATCGATATACCTCTGGAAAGTGCAGGGTAAAATAGTCCGACGCATTATTTTTAATATTTGACGCATACAACTATTTGGATGTTGACCATTTTTGCTTCACACACACGCGCGCGCGCACACACACACGCACAAACACACACACACACACACACACACACACACACACACACATATATATACATATATATATATATATATATATATATATATATATATATATATATATATATATATATATATATATATATATATATGTATATATATATATACATGTGTGTATGTGGGTGTACGTGTGCGTGTGTATTGTGCTTGATACATGATACATAATCTGATAACTAGGAAACAATAGTATACGCATGAAGTGTAGCCAAAGATGATGTCTTGACCCACATGGTGTTTTTCCATATGGGTTAAGGGATTTCTGCCGTCAGCGTTAGCAGAGAAATTTCGTCTAGTCAACATTGCGCACATAAAACAATTCACTTTAATAAAATTTGGAGAAAATGCCACAATCAATGTTTGTGCACAGTTCATTTGTTAAAATCGTACATTTGCATCAAATAAATATATCATACTAATAATGTTTATATTGGAGGCTAATTATGAAAATACATTTTGAAAGAAGAGACGCATGTTCCCAGAATCAACCACTTTTAGGTGAGTGGATACAACAAATTAAGCACAGTTTAACACTAATGTTCTCTGAGTACTGATTATCCGTTTTGTCAGAAGAAGGGTTGCTACATTTGTACTGACATTTGATATCCCAATATTAACTTTCGCTGAGTGTGGGAGTTGGTAGTGCATGGAATGTTCGTTGCGTTTCACGTTTCCTTGTCGTTTATATTTCATTTTGTTTGCGTTTCTGTTTTCGCTTTCGTTTCGTTGAACATAAATATATGTTTGCTTTTATTTTCCTTTTCTATTTTTATTTGTTTTTTTCTTTACGTTTCGTTTGCGTTTGCATTTACAGTTGGAATCATTCTTTACTTTCTGTTCAAGTGGAAATGAAAGTAGAATTTGACATTGATTTACTGCATGACATATTGTTCGTTCAGCCCTCGACGGATGACCTATATCAGGGCTCTCCAGCTGATTGGACGTCAGTATTTATACCGGTTGGTGGCCCTTAAATCCTCCCCACTGCCCTACACAACTGGTGGGATACCAAGAGGACCGTGTCTCAAAATCAAGGTACGTATTCACATGTTTTGAGATTACACATTTTTTCAAAGTTAGCACAATATATATGTTCTTTCGCCTGGTCCTTTGCAGCTTCTGCTATGAAAATGTGTCTATGGATTCTACGGAATTATATAGAACAGGTCGCCTCACTTTGTTAGGCTAGAGTTTGCTACTCCCAGTACCTTCGACCAAACTTTTCAGGAAACAATCGCAAATCCTTTTGTGTTATTATATATATATATATATATATATATATATATATATATATATATATATATATATATATATATATATATATATATATATATATATATATATATATATATGTAGACATACTATTGTAATTATTATTATTATTATTATTATTATTATTATTATTATTATTATTATTATCATCATTATTATTTC
Organism: Hermodice carunculata; assembly: GCA_964020975.1. Lineage (NCBI taxonomy): Eukaryota > Metazoa > Annelida > Polychaeta > Eunicida > Amphinomidae > Hermodice > Hermodice carunculata. The sequence continues at coordinate 52,400,038 of OZ026628.1, read as the reverse complement.
GTACTCAATGTACATCTTTCATACATCAATTCACGGTAAATTCCAGTAACTCCAATTGCGAATGTGGAAAGAGAAAAAGAAATGAGAAAGCGGAATGTAGAGAGTTAACTGGTACATATGACTTCAATCGCAAGATTACCTCTTCTGGGTCAAGACCTCCCGTCAGCTGCTGTTCCCTGTAACATAGCTCTTGTGCAACAACGGCATTGGCTATCAAAGTGTCCTTACCCGGATAACACAGGGCGTTCTCTCTGGAAAGGTGTATTCACCCGACTGTCATCATTGCATCTCTTGTACTATCATATTTATCGACAATGTAATGCCAAGATCTACCAGTAGGAGAACCAGCGCCTTCCAGTAATAATTTTCCACACATTTTCACTAAAGCATTTCCATGATGAATAATTTGATAAACATGTCTTATGAAACACCTATGCATCTGAATCTCAATTGGTAGATCTCCACATATAAAGCGGTGTAAACTACAATGTGTCTGCTTAGCCTCATATAATAGTAATTCTTGACCAAAAGATAACCTGTGCAAAGTTGATATCAAGATATAGCTTTAAAAAACACACACGAAACAGTCATTCACAATTTGTATACTGAGTTATAATGCTGTTACATATAAATTCTACGTAAGTGGAAGGTTTGCTGCCTGTGCTCCATGTCCTTTTACGTAGGAGATATTGTATGATCTAGTCATATTTTTACTTTTTACTAAGCTTCAATGGGTTTTTGGGCCTGTATCAACGAAAGAGTCGTATGTAGAATTACCTTGTACTGAAACAATTTAAATAGCATCCAGTTAAGAATTGGAATAGAACCTTACCTGCAATTACGGTAGATATGCAAACAGTCAAAAGTACCACATGTGCAGACTAACAGCTTTAATTTAGAATTTTCCTCTAATAAAATTTTTCGTTTAACCTTTTTTTTAATCTAGATGTAGGAACAAAGTGCGTCATATATTTGTCAGTGTGTCTGGCTGAGTTGGCTTCACCTTTACCTGGTAACACGCATAATGTAATCACTTTTCTGCATTCTTGTGTCTGTGCCTTAACGCTCCTTGTCCCTCAGACCAGAAAAAATACACTGCTTCGATGACATAACTGTTAAATGTGCTACCTCGAAGAACATGAACTAGTACCAGACATGTTGAAAGAAATATATAGTGGTGCTGTCATTTGATTTCTATATTTCTCCCGAGGGAATGGGGCTGTCCAAAGGACATACCACCCTACACATCGGCAAATGACATACTTGTTAAATTATCCCATTGCTATATTGCATGTTACTACCAATTTCCACACTGTGGTCTACCTTTACCATTTGCAAGAGGTCACATCGATATGCTAGTGATCACAATCCGCCGAACAGTTGACTTTGACGGTGAGGTTAGAAAATATGAAATCTTGCATGACTGATGGTAAATCATTCTTTTCTCTCACGAGGGATCATTGCTGGTGGACAAAATCGCGAGTGACCGCAGCTCCTGGGTGCTTTTCCCATCAACAACGATCCTGAGTGAGAGAAAAATAGTGGCACTCTCCAGCCATGTAAGATTTTGTTTATTTTATACCGATTGGGTATTCATCGTGCAAATGTGCCCTGGGCCTACTTTCAACGTCAACCTAGTGTGCCGTGTTTGTTTTCGTCCGTCGTAGTTATTCAACGTCACGTCTGACGTATAATAAGAATACATTTGTTTTTGTCTACGCTTGATTTAATTCGTTTCTGGTTCACGCACGTAGCAATTCAGTTGTAACAATGTTTAGGTCAGGTGATCTACAGTGAGTTACTAATTTCCATTTTCACTCTGGAGAATGATAATTCAGCCACAAAAATAAAATATAAATATTGGTTTCTTGGGGGTTGGGTTTTTTTTTTTTTTTTTTTTTTTTTATCTTAGTACTCTCGACCCCGTTTGTTTGATACACCGTCGTCATACTATTTACATTAACCTTGTTTTTTTTCCTCAATTCATCTGTGTGTATTTTTGCTTGCAGAGCATGAAGTTTCTCTCGGTATTTGCTATAACGTTCCTTTTGGCACGCGTTACTGCTGCCACAGTAAATGTAGATGCTGATAAAGATATAGCCCTTGCCATGTTGCGCCATATGGGCTTGGATAGCAGCGACATAAAAAACCCAGATGTCGAATACAACGTCGATGACAACCAGAGCACAGATCCCATTGATGTCGACCACAGAGGAGTAGAATTGGAAGAAAACGATAGTAAAATATCTGCAGTTGCTGACAACAGGGGTAAAAATCTAGAAGACAACGCATCATTGGAAGCAGATCTAAACAGCAGTGACCCAGCGGATGATGAGGGCTCAGAGTCCCCAGACACTATTGCTGAGCGATCTGTTGATGACGTCAGATCATCTAGGTCACTGGAAGTAGGCAGGAAGCTGCGCAGTCTGCATTTCTACACAGGTGGCAGTTTTATCAAAAGCAGCATGACCGATAAATATTTCAAAGCCACGGACTTTGCCCAATGTACTGAAGCTTGCATTCGCCGGTCTTGTGCATCCTTTTCCTACAGATGGGACGGTCAAAGCTACTGTCGTATCTCCAATGACAATGTTGATTCAAGCAAACTGTTTAAATGGCCTTCGTACGACACCTACAGGCTCATGTATTCTTCAAGCAACGGCAAATAACGGCCAAATGCAGTCAAGGAATGGAAGTGTCGGCAAGGAGGGGTGGAGCAATTGATCTGTATGATGGTATCTTTGGTCTAGCACCCATTTGGACTTGTTTTAGTTATTGTTATTGTTAATTTTGTTACTCGGTGGACTTAACAACGACGAACCAGGATAATGTTTAGGGACATGATTATAGATAAATGGCAAGTTGGGCTTTCAAAATCACGTTTATAACCTAAAACAATCATGAACAGTGAGATAAACAGTGAAAACGGTTCAGCGTTAGCCTCGAGCGCTGATTTTGGAATATTTTTTGACGGAAATTGTATCTGTCTATTCTGGAAGTCCAGTTTCATGAAGAACAAAGAGTTTCACAGTAACGTTACTAACAAAAATGCAAATTAAGGAACCCCCTAATCGGAAAATTTGGTATTATCTTTTGAATCTATCAATATCATTTATTTGATATCCTGCATCAAATGTAAATCACAATATGTGGGCTTAACTACTCAATCAGCTAAAAAGAGATCCAGTGGTCATAAAACTACAATTAAAAATCACAAGTTAAACAGTTTTTTTTGTGTAAGCATTTCAATTCTGCGGAACATGTACATTTGGATTGCCGGATACAAATTATTGATTACATAGAGCCAAATATGTTAGACCAAGACATTTATGTTAACACAAGGAAATTATTGCAAATGGAAGATTTTGGGATCATAACACCTAATTCAGCTTTTCCTTATGGACTCAATGACAGAATTTTAGGCTTCGGTGATGTTAGGAATTTGGACTTTGCAACTCTTGACAGAAGTAACACACCTTTTCATAATAATCAGGCTGGTATTCAAAGAAGAAGAAGTCATGGACAAAGAAAATCACGGAAAAACAGATAATGTAGGAACGTGGATACAAAAGACCTTGTCCAAAATTTACTACAGGCTTTCTCCAATGGCATTGATCAATTACGTACAGCTCTTAAAGCACTATCATTTCGAGACATAACAAGAATAAATGGATGTTTGGGTCTTACTGATTAAGAACACACATTTCCGCAAAATTGTTGAGAAATTGTGTATGCTTACACAACAACTATTCGGAAATCATATTCTAATAAAAAAAATTAGATCAAATGTTTTGCAGCATTCCTTTCAAACACAAAATCATTGACTCACTGAACATTCAGTCCCTTTTCAAATTGAAATTTGTTTGTAAAGTGATTCCCAAGGAGTGCAAAATAAAAGATCCCCCGAACATTTCCTATAAATATGGCAACAATATTGGAAAAAGTATCATGAATTACAAAAAAAAAAAAAATCTGGCTTCAATTACTCTTGAGGATACCGCATCAAATCAAAATTGTGACTGTATGTCTAATAGTAAATATTCTAATTTTGTTGATGCATACCACAAACCTGTATTTACAGGTAACTTGGATATAATACAAAATTCAGGTTTAAAAGAAATGATGAAAAAAGGAACAAACTTTCGGATATGTCCCAAGTTGAATAATGACAGTATTTTTCAGGATGCATGTGATGCACTTGATTTCTACTGTATGAAATGGTCAAAGAAAGAAAAAAAAATGAATTTCAGAAATTTGAAGGATGGTTATCAAACTTGAAAAGAGTCTTTAGAAATAGAATTTATCGTTACAAATCCCACATTAAGAATTTCAAATCCTTTAACCTAAAAGAGCCTAAAGTTTCTAAAGCAGTCAAAGGACTACAAGATAGATTTGTAGTCACAAACATAAATAAGGCAGGTAACAATTTTGGGATCATCTCTAAAAAATATTATCTGAATGTTTTGAAAAAGGAATTTGGTGTCGTATATAAATAACACAAACAATCCATTGATAATTTGAAAGATACACATAAAGATGAGATGAAAAGGAATTTTAATATCAACCTTTCAGAAGAGGACTCCTCTACTCCACTTTTGTTCTGGATACCCAAATTACATAAAAACCCTTTTAAATCTAGATTCATAGCTGGTGCTTCAAAATATAGTGCAAAGCAATTATCAAAAGAAGTAACATTGTGTTTGAATGCCATTAGGAATCATTTTCGTAAATCCTGCAATGATGCAATGCAATGCAATTTCTAGAAACTGTGAAATAAATTGGTTTTGGAGTATTAACAATTCTTCGAAGTTTGTATCTAAAATAAAGATGTAAAAGCAAAAAATATCAAATGTTTTGATTTTTCTACACTGTACACAAATCTACCCATGGATGGAGTGAAAAGTTCACTTTCATAATTAATAAGCAAAATGTTTAAACATGATGGTAAACCATACATAAATATCAATTCATATACAAAGAAAGCATATTGGTTACACAATAAATATTCAAAAAGTAACGTTAAATCTTACACTGTTGAAACTTTGATAGATGCCATTAAATTTCTATCGGATAATACTTTTGTTTAATGCCGATCATTTTTTTCAACAAATAAAAGGCTTTCTAATGGGTAGCAACTGCTCCCCTTTACTGGCAGATTTATATTAAACCTGGCTTGAATATAAGTATATGAATAAATTGATGGAAAAGGACTTTCAAATGGCTACAAAAGTATCCAAGAATGCAAGATATATTGATGATTTTGCTTGCGTAAATGTACAAAATTCCAGTGAAATTGCTAAAGAAATTCACCCGAAAGATATCCCTTTGGAGGGTAACAATCCAGATGGTTTCAGAGATGTGTTTTTGGACTTGGACATTCAGGTCACTAATGACAGGTTTTGTATTAAAGTCTATCACAAAATAGATGAGTTTAGCTTTAAAGTGGTTAATTATCCTTTCCCGGACAGTAATATTTAGGAAACTATTGGATATAATACGTTTTTGTCACAGATTTTGAGATTTGGTCGTATTTGTTCTAAATTTCAGGACTTTGCATCTAGAACTAATTTTATTTACAATCACCTTGAGTCAAAAGGATCTAAAGATGTACTTTTGATCAAATATCCCTACAAATTTTGCTGTAAATATCCCGAGATGGTTAGAAAGTTTGGCTTCAATAATTTTAGAGATTTTAGACTTGCCTGTTTTGCTACTTAATTTTATCTTTTGGCATCATTCTGTTTTTATGTTCACCTTTCAGACATTTTAGGCTACCTTGTTTTCTGCTAGGTCAAACCCCTTGGGGCTATAGGTAGCAAGCAGGTACTGACGACAGTTACAAGCTTGCCTTATTGTGCTTCATATCCGGTTGAGAAATATTATATTTTCATTGCATTCTCTTGACTTAAATACAAATGACTTTTATTCTTTTCTGACTTGCCCTATAATTTAACTGTTAATATCCAAAGATTATCAGACAGTTTGGCTACAAAAATTTCCAGTTTTTAGACTTGTCTGTTTTGCTACATAACTTTATCTTTTGGCATCATTCGATTTTAATGTTCACCTTTCAGACATTCTAGGCTAGCCTGTTTTCTGTTAGGTCAAACCCCCAGGGGCTATAGGTAGCAAGCAGCTACTGACGACAGCTACAAGCTAGCCTAGTTGTACTTAAAATCCTGTTAAGAAAACTTATTTTGATAACATGTTTTTGTCACAAGTGCAAATGCACATTTACTCAAAATTGACAGTATTTTCTCAAATGTCACAAACCTGACACATCATGTTGATACAATGACTCAGGGTTGGCAGTTAAATAGAGCCTTAATTGTTTCAGAGGTGGGTGACATCATAGAGTTTGTTTTACATTTCTGGTGCAGGATGTTCATCGTTGCAGTCCCAGTTAGGATTTCCCTTATTTCGCACAAGTGATTTAGCTGAAACTGTTTATTTTACTATCAGTGGGACGGAATATAAGGCCCCAGCTTGTTTCCACTTCAGTTATACACTGGAGGGTGGTTTAACTATGATAAGCTGTCCAGCTAGAAAGGGTATAAATTGGTTCAGGGTAAGTCAAATTGTTCTTATCTGAACCTGTATTATACAAATTTAGTAATTATGGTTTGTTTGACAGGTATTCTTCTTTCATAATGAAGCTCTGCATTTATAAGCAAAACTTTACGTACTTAGCTAATTCATCATTTGCCACGTTCATATTTATTCTTTGTTATGTGGATTGCCTTTGCTGAATATTTAGCTAAGACAAGGAGCCACTTCTCAGTGAGACAAGTAAGGGTAAAAGGCTCCGAAATATGTGGAGTAGCTACCCGCTGAAGACCCTTTAATTTATTTGGGCTGATACAGCCTATGTCAACATTTTACAGAGGAACGCGTACAATATGGACAATAGTAATTCCATATGTATATAGGTTAGACAGGGACAGGTGAGCTTATGGAGAGTAAAGAGTTCGGACTGCAGAATAGGGTAGTGACTAGTAGGAAGTGGTTCTGGGCATAAAATCACCAATACAAATCTGGTCATATATATATATATATATATATGCATGTAAGTATGTATGTGTACACAATTGACCGTATGTATTTTCTAGATATATAAGTGATGATTTGTTTCAATGTTTTATGCATGCTTTTTCTGACTACTTGTGATTTGATGATTGTGTGTTCAGTTTTGACCCACAGTCAATAAAGACTACTACTACTATGTATGTATTTGGGCTCTGTCAGGTACCCGGGTAACCACGAAACTACGCACAAACGGAATCCACAGCTATTACCTGTGGGATCGACGTATATTAAAAATTCCACACACACACACACACACACACACACACACACATATATATATATATATATATATATATATATATATATATATATATATATATATATATATATATATATATATATGAGCTCGGTTGTTATCTAACAATCCTTTTGAGAGTATTCTTAAACAAGGACCGTAATGAGCATATGATCACAAAAAACACAACTCATGTCCCAGCTGTTAAGATTGGAGTTCTGCAAGGGATGATACGGAACGCATAGAATCCATGCAAAAATTCAACACAATTGACCCCATATATTAACATGCTGAAAATAGCTACCTTGAAGCACTGTCCAGCAAGTCCAGGTTCCTTTTGTGAACCTGTTATTTCATATTGATAGTAATTGTAAACACTGATTGATTAAAAACAGTCCCTCCCATAGTGACAACAAAGGAAACCTTATTTCTCTTTAAGATAAAATCAAAGTATCAGCAAGCACACATGGGGCTAATTACTTACCTTATCAGATAATTTAGCATAGTCAAACACTAAGGGATGCATCTAAGATTATATCCAACCCTGGGTTTTCCCTCAAATCCCGGGTTGGAGCCCAGTCAATGTTGCAAGAATATTGAATTCATCATGAATGCTTCATGTGGAAAATGTTCAAAAAGAAAATTACGGAAACTACAAATGCCATGATGAATTTAATGCCTTTTCACACCTATGACATTTGTTCCAATTGATACCAGCAGTTGTGCCACCATGATTCCACCGATCATAGACGTCTGTCTGTGTAACTTCCTGTAATAGTATACGGATACACGCCACAAATATGCGTGGACTATCACACTGTGCGTTTACCGAGATGTTTTCCATAGTAGCCTTGACAAAGTTGGTCCAGGTCACCAATATCGTGTTATATTAAACTTGAACACGATACACATTTTTATCCATTTGGTCAAATTAGCCTTATTATTTATGAAGGTAATGAATTACGTGAATATCACCACATATTAGCTCATATTTGCCGTTCGCCTCAAGTTGGCACATCAGTATTGTTCTGCTTTGACAGAAAGGCCTTCAGTATGTTTCCACCATATTTCATCATGATCTGTTGAAAATCAAACACGTCAAAACTTTTTTCTTTTCCCTTTTTTTAAAACTTGTTGGCACCTGTATTGTATAATCAACCAGATGGCACCACGGGAAAAAAGTAACGTAGTATTTAATCCATATATAATTTAAACAGTATCACTTAAAAATTGTAGATGCTGTTGTGCAGATTATTGTTCAGATCGATGGACGTGAATGTTCGCAGGCAGCAATATATGGTCAGCAGATATTAAGCAGAGTTGAATATTTTGAGCCCTCATACAGTGACCATGTTCTCAAAGAATTTAATTTGATCCTAAATTTAATTCTAAAATTAAAATAAATGTGCCTTTATATATTGAACTATGGCATTATTGGTTCGATGTTTGACCAAAACTTCCAGGATTAACAAATGTTTGTTCTAGGCTGTAATACGAACTTTGGCATTAAAGCTTCCGTTTTATAACATTAATATAAATTTGACCTGAATTTAATCCTGGGGTAAAAGATTAAATACTGACTAACACTAAGATTAATATTAAAAAATAGAATTGTTAATCATTAACTTCATATCATAGCCAAGATCATAGATTGGATGATCCTAGAAATTTTGATCAAACATTAAGCCAAGGATTAAGCAGTTTAGGCCCCAAGGAATATCAATTTTGATTCGGTCTTCTATCAGGGCGGAGTGAGTAAAATAGTAGAGGTAACAGCTGCCAAAGTTTTGTGTATAGAGCTGTGTACATACCCCAATGCACTAAGTTCTTGGTGGACACATTTGTGTATTAATGAAGGATATAGGAACTTTCCATTTGCTCTTTCCTGTTGTTACCAGACGACGCCACAATGGCAGATTCATCAAGCTTATTTCAATTCCATTTATTTCTGACCAGTTGATTAGTGTGGTACCATCTGTATATTCATTCCCTTATTTTCTATTAGGAGACCTTAAATCAAATAATCGGATATCGAAGAACAAAGAACACGTCTCAATTATGAGAAGTATAAAAAGAGTAGTTGTACAATCTTTGATCTGTTTTTGGATTAAAAAAATACAGTAATCAAAGTGTTTATCAGCGAAATGTCTGCCTGTGCTATTGGACAGCCAATGTCAAAGTTGCACGGCCAAAATCTGGATTTTCACAGTGGAACCAATAGAACACCATGATGTCATAAAATCTGAACAAATTTGGCATCTTGAACACCAAATTTAAAATTCCGGCAAACAACTTGAAAATAATGAACAATAACAATAACAGTAATAATAATAATAATAATAATAATAATAATAATAATAACGACAATAATAACGATGATGATGATGATGATGATGATGATGATGATGATGATGATGATGATGATGATGATGATGATGATGATGATGATGATAGTTTACACCAACATAATTTTTCCCCAAGCTTTTCAGCCTTATACATTAGACCCTTCCTGCTTCATATCCCCAGTTTGTATATCATCCAGCGGGTCATCGTATGCACGTCATCAGTAATTTGAATGTACGTAAATTGTGATTGAAAAGAGATTATGATCCTTTGCGGTTGGCTGTTGCCCGCACAACTTTGAACACATGCCACTTGCCCCGTCCCCTCGAAACTGATCTATCTCGAAGCCAGACATATATAATAGAAATTAGTATTTTTGGCAAAATGTGTTGTTTTTTTCAGCCAATGTTAACTCATTCCACCCTAATCACACTTTTCCCTGCTAATATCTAAATGTCGTCTGCCCACGGTCAACAGCTTTCCTCGGCGCGCTCTGGGCGCATTGCGCCAAGAGCGCGCCAAAGAAAGCTGTTGACTGGATCCTCTATCAGGGTGGAATGAGTAAATCATTGGAAAATACATTAATAATCGTTTTGTAGCGGCGAACGCAGTCTGACCAACCCCGTGTGTGACAAGCAAGCCACTGCACAAAATTGTACAGCGGGAAGATGTGGTTGCGTTCTGCTTTGCTCTCTTGCTCTTCCGATTCCTCATCCCTGAAATGAGGCTTGTTTGGGGCATTACCGAGCAAATCCATCAATGAGAGCAAAGTTGAATAAAACAGAAGGCATCGATTCAAAAATTACCAAAACATCATGCATCTTCAAATACCAATGTGAAAAACTGAATTTCACTCCTGATTTGAGACAGGCAGTCATCCATTAAAAGCAACTGATGGTTTTGAACCGGTCCTCTCAACATTTGAAATATTCTTGAACAACTGCAGACCTAAGGGTTTTTCCCCAACACATATTGGCCTATCTACTCAAAGACTTAAATTTATCTCTTGCGCCAAAGATAAAAAAGGCGTAATAGGGCCACAGCTGGAATGACAAACGTATGGCTTGGCACCACACGGCATACTGGCGGCGTCTTCCATGTCCCCCAATACCTTCCTACACAATGTTGTAACTGGGAAGCAGTGTCGGGTTGTTACGCATGACGTCATGCCAGAAATTGTAACTGTTGTCTTCAGAAATGGATGCTTGGTGACGACATATTCGGTCCAAATAGACCTATACCATTCCAGTTTTACTGAACAAGATAATTTGATTTTTAAGGATATGGGTGTGTCCAACCAGATGGGCTTGTGTCACATTGAAAAAAAATATGTTACGCTTTTCATTTGAACTGTTTATGTTCTAAAACAGTATTCTAAACAAGAAAATAGTGAAACCACCGGGTCCTCAGCAGATTGGGTCTGCAGAGGAAATCCTCAAGGCCGGAAAAGGGATATGAACGTATGTAGAAAGACACATGCATATGTTTTACATTAGCATATCTATAATAGCTACTGTTCTATGGACTTTTGTTGATCGCCAAGCAATTTGAAATTTAAAAAAATCAAGGTGAACTAGAAATCCCACATTAGGCATAATTGGCAAAAACCACACGGGGTGTCATTAGTCAACTAGTTTGATTTATTTCAAGTAAAGAGTAAGCTAATATGCTGACGTCTCTGCTGTAAGATCTTGTGTGAATTAGAAATGCTCTGAGAGTAAGTATTTCTTTTCCAAACCGCCATACAATTGAATTTGCACTTTGTCCATATGCAGCTTTGTAAGGGAAACATGTTTCTAGGAGCTGAGCTCTCTAGACATCTCGAGGTCACGCAATTTGGTTGATAAGTACTTGCGAAAAAAGTAGGTCAGAAACCGTTAATACATGTTGTCTCTTACCTTGAAGCAAGAGCAGCTCAGAAGACCGAGAGTTTTGAGATTTTATTATTTATTTATTTATTTATTCATTTATTTATTTATTTATTTATTTATTTATTTATTTATTTCATTTCATTTTTTATTTCCTTTTTATTTTTGGGGGGTGGTGTGGGGTTTGGGGGGCATGTATGTGTCATTGGCTCACAGATTATTTCTGGATATAATGGTAAGGAAGAAACGTGTGATCTAATCAAAATGTCCAATTTAGATGCATATAATGACTTGCACAAGAGAGAAGCCACACCGGTGTACAGTACGTGATTTTGAATGCATTAAAAGGGTGATGTCAAAAATCATACAATTTCTCACACAAGAGAGAAGTCATACAAATGCTCAGGTGTGATTATAAATATAATCAAAAATGAAATTTAAAGAAGCACAATCAAAAACACCAAAGAGACAAAATATACCAACGAACCCCATGTGATTGTGTTTATGTGTCAAATAGGTCTGTCACTACAATATATGATAACCTGAAATCACATGTTAATTAGAAATAAGATAACTAAACGACGGTAATTATTTCATTCAATTAACAACTTAGCATGTTATTGTTCCAGTTGCCAAATTAAGATTGACTGTGTACTTAAACTTTCTCATACTAATATATCGCGTAAGAAAGTTTAATCTCGTGTACACATATGTACACACACACACACACACACACACATATATATATATATATATATATATATATATATATATATATATAAAGTGTGTATCTTTTTGTGTTTTTTTTTCTTTCCAATAATTACACTTTTCATCAGTGTTTCCCAAACACGTGAAAACTCCTGCAGGACGCCTGATTTGTAGTTGAACAATCGGCAATGAGAGAGGTCATAATTATATGCCACTGCGTGACTTAAACTTTTCAAAAACGCCTTTATTTGGTTATACGCACAATGCTCTCACTTGTCGTCTGGATTTTACTGGCTTTGTAGGGGCATCCCTTGTCCTGGAGACCAGAAAATCACATCTTTTTTGACGTAACCTTCATTTCTTACTTCGAACGATATGAAAGAGTGCCATAAACATTACAGGGAATTTTATGTGGCTACATGCCGTTGACTGAAATATTTGTGTTCATGGGAATCAGGATATTGATAAGAGACGCCTTACTCCACATTGGCAAATGAAATTGCTGTTAAATTATCAATTTTATATATGTCATGTTACTAACAATTTGCACCCTGTGGTACGCCTTTGCCATTATCAACAGGCCACGTTTATATACCAGGGATCAAAATTTGCGTAGCCGTTAAATTTCACTATTCAGTTTAAAAATTCAGCAAATATGAATGCATTTTAGACCTGCGGCATAGAGGGCCCTTCGGGGGTCATACCCCAACCCGTGGTATAACAAGTTACAACCTATATTTTCCTATAGGTATATATGTCCTCTTCATGAAAAAATAGGTTGTGGAATCTGAAAAGCGTTTTATCATATATATTTCTGCCCGTTTCCATGACAACCCCTGCCTTTTCTGAGACAACTAAAATTTGTCCTTAAAAATAATAACTTTGGTGATACTGCTTGTGGAAAGGCTAAATAAACATCAAAATGTGCTCAATTGCTCAAATATAGTAAAAAAATACAGAGTTTGCTCAAACTACCTAATTATCATATGTTAATTTATGCAAATATATGAAATTTACATCGAAATTAAGTATTGTGCGACGGATAACATACTATATTTACTAAGATATAGTTTCGTTTATTTAATAAAAGGCAAAATGATTAGGAACAGTACTCATACAAGCTTTGTTTATCATGTTCATATGAGCATACCATATGCATATTACTTAATATGCTAATATGGCTATCATATGTCATCTTCGCTTAGGGAACCGTGATAACAATTGCCAATACAACTGATAAAGTAAGATAGTACTTTGTACCATGTATTGACACCTACACGTAATTTACAGTGAACCATCCCTTGGAGTCCTGCAACAAAACTAATGTATCTCTGGCATCAAACTATAATTCAAGATGCCTTTTAGTAAAGGAAAACAGTATAAGTACATGTACACACTAAATATAAAAAGCTGATCAATGATGGTCACGGTTTGGAGATTCTACGCCAAGATTCAATCATCATCTTCCTCATCATCACTGTCTGTTTCAGTGTCAAAAGTGTCGTTTGCACACTCATGTCCAAGGCATGCACATAATTCTGTGCATTTAAGTCCTGTCTGGAGGCAATGGTACTTTCTTGGGACAGTACACTCAATATCGGTGCAATACATATGAGTCAGGTTGCGGACTTCCAGTGGGGCTAGCTCATTGGTATACATCGAAGGCTTGAGGTATCCATCATTAGACATTTCCCAGCCATTACCATTGAGATCCCACACTTTAGGGTTAGGAATGTGACTGTTGTATTGGTGTCTTTTTGTCCAAAACCACTTCCTAGTAGTCATTACCCTATTCCGCAGTCCGAACTCTTTACTCTCCATAAGCTAACCTGTCCCGGTCTAACCTATATACATATAAAAGTACTATTGTCCAAATTGCACACGTTCCTCTGTAAAATTTTGACATAGGCTGTATTAGCCGAAATAAATTAAAGGGTCTTTGGCGAGTAACTACTCAACATGTTTCGGAGCCTTTTACCCGTACATGTCTCTCTGAGTAGCGGCTCCTTCTCTAAGCTAAATATTCAGCAAAGACAACCCACATAATAATGAATAAATATGAACGTGGCAAATGATGAATTAGCTAAATACGTAAAGTTTTGCATATAAATGTAGACCTTTATTATGAAAGAAGAATACCTGGCAAACAAACTATAATTACCAAATTTGTGTAGTACAGGTTCAGTTAAGAACAATTTGACATACCCATTAACCAATATATACCCTTTCTATCTGGACAGCTTATTCTAGTTAGACCATCCGCCAGTGTTTAACTGAAGTGGAAACAAGCTGGGGCATTATATTCAGTCCCAGTGATTGTAAAAAAAAAAAGTTGCAGGTAGACCACCTGTATAAACCAAGGGAAATCCTAACAATGACTGCAACAATGTACATCCTGCACCAGAAATGTAAAACAAACTCCATGATGACACCTACTCCTCAAACAATTAAGCTCTATTTCATTGCCAACCCTGAGTCAATGTATCAACGTAATGTGTCAGGTTTGTGATATTTGAAAAAATGCTGTCACTTTTGAGTAATTTTTTAACATTGAGTAAAAGTGCATTAAGGCATGTCAGAAAAGAATAAAAGTCATTAGCATTTATGCCATAACCATGTTATCAAAACAATTTTTCTTAACAGGATTTTGAGTACAATTAAGCAAACATGTTACTGTGGTAGGCCGCTGCTTGCTACCGATAGTCATTTGTATTTCAGTCAAGAGAATGCAATGAAAATATTAATCAGATATCAAGTACAATTAGGCAAGCTTCTAACTGTCGCAAGCCGCTACTCGCTACCGATAGCCCCGGGGGGTTTAACCTGAGAGAAATCAAGCTAGCCTAAAATGTTTGAAAGGTGAACATTAAAACAGAATGGTGTCAAAAGATAAAATTAAGTGAAAAAAAGGCAAGTCTAAAATATCTAAAATTATTTAAGCCAAACTTTCTAACCATCTCCGGATATTTACAGCAAAATTTGTAGAAATATTTGATCAAAAGTACATCTTTGAATCTTCCTGACTCAAGTTTATTGTTAATAAAAATTTGGTTCGAGATGCAAAGTCCTGAAATTTAGAACAAATACGACCAAATCTCAAAGTCTGTGAAAAAAACGTATTATATCCAATAGTATCCTAAATAATACTGCATGGGAAAGGATAATTAACTACTTCAAAGTTAAACTTATCTATTTTGTGATAGACTTTAATACAAAACCTGTCATTTGTGACCTGATTATCCAAGTCCAAAAACATATCTCTGAAACCATCTGAATTGTTACCCTCCAAAGGGATATCTTTTGGGTAAATTTCTTTAGCAATTTCACAGAAATTTTGTACATTTACATAAGCAATGTCATCAATATATCTTGCGTTGTTTGATAATTTTGTAGCCATTTGAAAGTCCTTTTTCATCAGTTTATCCATATACTTAAATTCAAGCCAGGTTAAATACAAATCTGCCAGCAAAGGGGAGCAGTTGCTACCCATTGCAATGCCTTTTATTTGTCGAAAAAACAATGGTCCGCATAGAACAAAAGTATTATCCAAAAGAAAATTTATAGCATCTATCGAAGTTTCAACAGTGTATGATTTAATGTTACTTTTTGAATATTTGTTGTGTTATGCTTTCCTTGTATATGAATTAATATTAATGTATGGTTTACCATTATGGTTAAACATTTTGCTTATTAATTCCGAAAGTGAACTTTTGACTTCATCTATGGGTAGATTTGTGGGCAGTGAAGAAAAATCGAAACATTTGATATTTTTTGCTTTTACATCTTTGATTTTGGATATTAACTCGGAAGAATTGCTAATACTCCAAAAACAATTTAATTCACTGTTTCTAGAAATTGCATTACAGTATTTACGAAAATGATTCCTAATTGCAGTCAAACACAATGTTCCTTCTTTTGATGATTGTTTTCTTGTACATTTTGCAGCACCGGCTATGAATCTAGATTTAAAAGGGTTTTTATGTAATTTGGGTATCCAGAACAAAAGTGGAATAGAGGAGTCCTCTTCAGAAATTTTGGTATTAAAATTCCTTTTCGTCTCATTTTTATGTGTATCTATCAAATTATCAATGGATTGTTTGTGTAATTTATATACATCATTTCCTCTTGTGTCTGAAATATTGTTTATATCAAGTTCTTTTTTCAAAACATCCAGATAATATTTTTTGCAGATGATCCCAAGATTGTTCCCTGCCTTATCTGTGTTAGTGACTACAAAACTTTCTTGTAGTTCTTTGACTGCTTTTGAAACTTCAGGTTGTTTTAGATTAACCATATTGAGATTCTTAATGTGGGATTTGTAACAATAAATTCTTTTTTTAGAGACTTTTTTCAAGTTTGATAACCGTCCTTTAAATTTCTGAAATTTTATTTGTCTTTCTTTGCCCATCTCATACAGGAGGAATCAAATGCATCACATGTATCCTGAAAAAATACTGTCGATGTTCAACTTGGGGCATATCCGAAATTTTGTACCTTTTTTCATAATTTTTTTTTTAACTTGAATTTTGTACGATATCTAAATAACCTGTAAATACATGTTTGTGGTATGCATCAACAAAATGTGAATATTTACTGTTAGACATACCATCACAATTTTGATTCGCTGCGATATCTTCAAGAGTAATTGAAGCCAGAAATTGCTTGTAATTCATGATACTTTGTCCAATATTGTTGCCATATTTATAGGAAATGATGGGGAGGGTGGGGGATCTTTTATTTTGCAATCCTGCGGAATCATGTTACGAACAAATTTCAATTTGAAAAGGGACTGAATGTTTAGTGAATCAATAATTTTGTGTTTGAAAGGAATGCTGCAGAACATTTGATCTAATTTTTTCTTATTAGAATCTGGTTTTCGAATAGTTGTTGTGTAAGCGTACACAATTTCACAAAAACCTTTCGGAAATGTGTGTTCTGAATCAGTAAGACCCAAATATTCATTAATTTTTGTTATGTCTCGAAATGATAGTGCTTTAAGAGCTGTATGTAATTGATCAATGCAATTGTGGCACCAGATGGCACATTGGTGTTGTGCCCTTTTCACATGTTGCTCAAATGCATCCTCAGTGGGCGGTAGTTGAGCAGCTGATCGGTCTGTGGTGGAAGCAATCATATATCGTAGTTTTTCCAAAGTAGTTTTGAAATCAGTCCCTTTTCCTGTGTTGAGAGCTTTGCTACATAAAACAGGTATAGTGATTTAGCTTGGCTGGGGGTGGCTTCTTGAATGACGGTTCCAGGTTCATGATTTTAGGTTCACGGTACAAAATTATCTAACCTGCAAATACATTAAAACGTGGGTGTTCTTACCAGGTCCAAGCTTCATTTTAGAATATAATCCAGTTCACCATGTGTATATTGTCAATCATGCAACGCATTTTGACAATATGCACAGTCATTCTCAATAACACTGATAATGAGACAATCACAGAAATGTGCCCAGATTTGTGCTTTCTGGTGTCTCTACAACACAACACATAAATTGTAAAATCCTAATTTGAAGATGACCTCATTTGCATACATTTAATGATAGGGTTTCTAAATTGTCTTCACTTCATTTGTTTTTTCGGTAATATATATGCTAAATTTGCTCAAATTCCAACAATGCGTTGTGGAGAAAGCACTTTTGCACAAGCTAGCCAGACCAGACAACCCATAAACATAATGCCCCCCCCCCCCCCCCCCGTGGCGGACCCATAAAATTTCAGTAAAGCTGTGAACAAAAAATGTTGATAAGACGATTGGGATTATATTTTCTATATGCTTTGAAGCACTTTTCAAGGAAATGTAACTTTTTGCATTGGTACAGCACATAATGTGTGATATACATCTCCAGAATGGCTTCAAAAACCCCAACATCTGAAGCCTAATTTGCATACATGTAATGGTGTCCACTTCATATACTCCAGTAAATTTGGTATCAGTATATCCCTGGAAGTATATTACCTTCATCATTTAAAATTTACCCCCATTTTTGGAAATTTGGCAACTGCAGCAAACAACATCAACAAATAGAGGTATTTATATTGCCAAATAGATGACAAAGTTTTGCATATAATTATAATAATAATGATGTTATTCAAATAATTTTTAAAAAGCTTCAAGCCTGTTGAAAGAGTAAGGCTACTGCTACCTTCTGATGAAATTTGGAGTGCTTATCTACAAAATTAAGGCAGATATTAAAAAATTAGTGAAAAGTAGTCATTTTCCAAAAAAAAAAATAGAGGTTGCCATAGAAACGGGCGTGTAAACATACCAAAAAACGCTTTTTGGACTCCACAACCTATTTTTCTGTAAAGAGGAGACATGTACGCACATTTTGATGTAGGTTGTGTTTTGTTATACCTTTGGTTGGGGTTGCACCTATTTTTAGGGCACTTTTGAAGCATTTGCCGCTAGCCTATTTATCAATTATACAAGCCTATCAAGATTGTATAAGATTGTAAGGCAGTCGCATCGAAACAAAACCAAGCATTGTTACTTACATTGTGGTCTCCAGTTTACCATTTTCTCTGTTCAGTAAGAGTGCAAATTAAATGTTGATCCTTTAAAATTCATCCAGCTTTTTCTGATATTTTATGGTGTATGTAGTGGTAAAATGAACAATGCTTAAATGCACGTGGACGAACAGACACAAATACAGCATATGAAGAAGCATTAATTGTAAATGCGAATCTAAACATGGCTTCATCTATCTATCACGAAACCAATTGACTTCCTGAGATTGGTACCACTTTTGGTATTTAGTTTTGTATTAATATAAAAACGTTACGGTAAATCCATGCAAGCGTTGCCATTTCGTTGTCTTGACAGTGATAACACTTAAAATATACCCTTATGCAGGCTTAACATTGGAGCAGGCGGCTAACAAGGGACTGGGCAGACATTCCTGTGTATACTTTGGAAGTGGAACGGATGTTCGAGATGTACCGGTCGTAATCTGTTCTCATTCGTTACAGTTTTGTAGTGTCGTAACATAGGGGTAAAATAAGACCGCGTTATATGTACTAAACGCGACCGATGATGATGATGATGATGATGATGATGATGATGATGATGATGATGATGATGATGATGATGATGATGATGATGATGATGATGATGATGATGATGATGATGATGATGATGATGATGATCCGGTCTTATGTTTGCGCACAATGTTTCTGTTTTCACAGGTGACATGGAAAAAGAAAAAGTTTAAATCAAAACGGTCCTTTCCATCAGTTCCCACCTCGTACATTCCCCCTACTAATGCTCTACCATTTCCCCTGTCATGTTCCCGCACAGACGAACATGTGCAATGCCTGATTTTGTGAACATGGCTATATGCCAAGTTTTGTTTCTTTTTTGTCAGTGCATATATCATTGTTCCTCTTTTGAGAAACAACTCCATCCACCGAGAAACCACCTGCCGTTTAGGACAAAATTCAACTGGTCCCTATTTCTATATTTTATGTTATTTTACCTCCACGGAGAGACCACCTGCTTTAGGTGACCACATTAAGACCTACCTTAGACTCAGTCCCTTGAAAGAATGACCACTCTACATATATTTGTACAAAGGTTGACTGCTAAAACATTTATTTGTTTTTCTCAAAAGATAAATTCCAATGTAAATTTATTCCACACGAAATGGAATTGAAAGAACATTTTTTTCAATATGGGGTAGTTGCAACACCACCTCGGTTGCTTGATCCTTCTGTGTGTAGTTTACTTCATTTGCATGTAGTTGCACCTACAATTAAAGTCAACTTGGTTGATTGGGGTACCGACTGATTCTGTGAGAGGAGCAGCTTCATGTGATGAATTCCGCATGATGTTTGCTCAACAACTCGACTTTGCAAACATTTTATTGCTCTGCAGAAGCATGTAAACTGTATCAATTGAATATTCTATGGAAATATCTACTGTTGACACTTAAACGCAGCTTGTATATCGTGTGTAAATAGAACCAAATATGTTGCGTGATCCACTCGAATATAATTGTATAAAACACTGGGCTGAACTCCGTTTTCACCCATACATTATACCCCTACAATGTTTTATGTTCTGCTTCATGACACAAAGCACACCAGTAGCACTGTGTGTATGGGCCGCCACATGGATACACACGCACGATTGCGCCTGGTATCAATTTGGTGCATAGTTATGTCAATTTTATTTCTGTCTATCGCAAAAAGAAGATTTATACCTGCAATTTATTGGGATATAAATTTAGGGATAGACAGTGAATGGATTGAATGGTGGCTAAAGAGAGACTGCGTTGTGTCATTATTGGTTCAGACGTACACGGAAGATATAACACCGTCACACCTGTTTGTATTATGAAATATGTGTAAGCCTGTGTAGAACAAATGAGTGCATGAAAACTTAGCTGGTGTGTACATCTTACGCAGGTATATAGATGCCCAAGCATTCTCGCATCATACATTATATCATGGAATCACAAAGTACAACTAAGTTCTTCTTTGCTTCTGCATTTGTTTATTAAATGGCATTCTTCTTGATCTTGGTCTTAACAGACCGGGTATAGTACACAAATCACAAAGTACAACTAAGTTCTTCTTTGCTTCTGCATTTGTTTATTAAATGGCATTCTTCTTGATCTTGGTCTTAACAGACCGGGTATAGTACGCGAAGTATACAATATTTACCATGGGCTTATATGTCTGAATACCAGGAGTTTAAGACTGCTTGTAAGCACAAAATATTGCAATACAGTGACTTTTTCAGCATTATGAATACATAATTGATACAAAATGATCGCCAAACGACCCGATCATGTAATCGTATATGGCAGGCCTTCTTTCATCCATGGTATCCAGGGGAAGTGGACAAGGTGTGATACAACTGTTATCTTTGTCCTTTGGCATTTTGCTGTACAAGAATTTGTTTGGCCTATTACGGGTACCCGTCATGCAGAACTTATCCATCGCGGCAAACGATTGCCGTCGCTCTCAGCACACTTTAGGGGGATGTTACTAGAACATAGGTTACGACAACCTCTCTGAGCTGTGAACAAGCAATAAAACACATAATTCACTCGCCTGCAACGACGAAATATCTCTTCGACTTGACGTATGCATGGAATACAGCACCAACCACAGATAGAACACCTTTGCTCCTTGCATATTCTTATATACACTAGACTTCTTATTTGAGATCAGACAAACTAAATATATTCTACCAGTAAATATTAGGATAAAGCTATTAAAAATAACGAAGTATCTAGATGTAAGTGTTAAGAAAACGAATTTTATGTGCCCAATTAAAAAATACATTTTTTGTGGAAAAAATAGCACAAACACCAAAAGTGGAAAACATTATTTTGTTATGGAAAGGGTACCCTTGTATCATCAAAAACGGTACTTTTACTTCGGATAATTTTTGTTAGTTCAAAATGAACAGGTTTTTTCCATGAAAGTTGAATTTTTAACTCAAAACTAGACTGCAATAAAATTTGAACTAAGCCCCTTTTCAAACATTTAAAACAACGTTTTAGAGAATATTATGTGTTCTCTGATTTGTCACTACAGAGTAAATTTGACATTTATTATTTCAAAATGTCGCCTTGAATTTTATGCAGATTTTCAGAATTTTATTTGAAACTTAATTAAAACAATAGCGATTGAAAAGTTTTTTTTATTCATTATGATGATCAAACGACGATATGTTTTCTGTGAAGAAATATATAGTTTTCGGGGATTCGATGGTAACTATAGACTAAACATTTATACATGGGATTCATAAAGTACACCCCCCCCGCCCCGCCCCGAGAAAATAACTCTCCTCGTCAGACTAATTAGCACAACTGAGTGCAAGGCAGCAGTTACTCGTATGTTATTGTCACCCAAGTTGGCCTCTGAAGTAGTCGGTATCAATTCAGCTCACTCATGTTGAAACCACCTCCATTAACATTTGTAGTTCCCTCTTGATCAAAGCCAGGAACGGTTTCTGTGCCCATATAGCATTTTCAGTTACTATTTTGTCAGAGCAGTGACCTATTTACTTGCTCAAACCTGTGTGGCACATATTGAACATATCATGAAAACCTGATTTTATTCCATAAAATACACAAATTCCAGTAATCTCAGGTTCTCTTTATGCAAAACAGAAAATGATATGACTATTATAGCTTGCTTTGCGGTTACTCGGAGAGACATTTAAACCTACGTTTTGATGAATTTCGCGGAAACAACATAAAGAATTTACTCTGCGATGCTATTGATAGCCAGGGTATTCCTTTAGTCTATCCACTTTGAGTTAGGAAGGACTTGAAGTTCTTACAGTCTCTGGCCAGGGCGTACTGTGTAACTGTGCTGAATAACTTAGCACATATTTTGTACCAACACATTACAAAATATATGCAAGAACTTCCAGTATTTCCTATGATAATCGTACGCATATGATCAACAGTTGTAACAGTAAACACTCGCACCATCCAGATATTCTCTCAAAATGAGCAAATTTAACACATTCTTCATATCTTTATTTTCCAACACTAAATTTGCGAAGAAAATAATTTTCAGTTCTTTAATCAATTATCATTTTTTTCAACCAATGATATGTAAAGTTTATCACAATGTCACCTTCTTGTGAAACACTCTCTGTTGTGAATTTGTTCGTAGTAACAAAACTAAAAGCTGTTTTCATTCATATGAGAAGCGTTCACTTTATTTGCTTTGATATGGCTTCCCAAGAAACAGGTGTGTAGAGATTGACAATGGACACAAGGATCTCACACGGTGTTTGAGCGCTTTCCACAGAAAGGTGGACAGCTACGCTGCATTGAACAATTGAGAGTCACTTAATCTCTCAAAGCAATTTCTCAAAGTGACACACAGCCGTCCTGATGTAGCAAATAATGCAGATTGGGTACGTTTACCAAGTTTTATAGAACACCGTTCTAGGACTAAAATTTGTCATCGGTGGTAATAATCAGTGGCCGATTTGCCATCTCACTCATTGGGCCCCTGGTCCCAAATAGTCCGGTAACTCTTTAGTGCTGTTGGTAGGAAAACCATCAAAATATTCACTTCCTGGAACTAGGAATAATAAGCTTGCACATATAAATGTGTTACCATTTACGTCAAAATATAACTTGTTTTCTCACTACAGAGGTAGTATATGATGATCGTTGATAAATTTATAGATATCAAGTTTAGGAACCGGTTGATAAAAAAATACCGAAATGCACCTCCAACACAAGAGAGTACTAAACAATTTGGCATTAGGGGGCGCATGTGTGCTGATTTCTACTTCTGTGATCAGTCGCCTTCCCAACCAGTAGGAAATAGGATTTAGGTAACCTGTTGAATATGTTAGAATCTGAACGAGAATTGATCGAAGAACTCTTAGTGACCTGGGGATACATATGTCATATTTCGTAGCATATAAGCTGATTGAAACTTTGGGACTAAAATGACAGCCTGTATTTTCCTCACAAAACATGAACAATATATTCGACAATCAAAAATAGCCTACATGATATGGTAGAAATGCCACACAGTGACAACTGATACATGTGATATTAATGTAGGTATGTCTACAATTTTTACATGACAAGAAGAAGCAATGTATGTTCCATCAAGATAAAAGAATCAACATGAATAAAACAAAAAGTACAGACCCCTTTATAAAGTCCTCGTCCCCTATTCTCTTAAACCTGGCAGACGTGCGTGACTGAACATCAGGATAAGTTTAACGAGTTACGTTTTGGAATACTATGTCCCACGATATTGAAACGGTTTAGAAAAGACAGTTTAAGACGGGGTGGGGATGCTCGGGAGGTATAAATAAGACAGCAATCCAGCCGATTTATTAATATTTTTAGCAAAACGGAAGTCATTAAAGTGTCAGTGTAGAAACTCAAAAAATCAGAAACTGCAAAGTGTGTGAGCATTTTGAAGGATCATTTCATTGTATAATTTATGAGAAGCTTCTCAGGTGATACAAGATAAAATTGCATTTCGTATATTGGAATACTGGTTGCATTTCTGGTTATTCACTCACTTTAGTTTCCAGATGTGAATGAAAAATGTCTAAGTCTTCCTGTGATTCTCTTTAATACGGAGCATTGTTTATTCTTAAATCAATTATTTTTTGAGGCAAAGTAGTATGCTCAAAATACACTGGCACCAGACGCGCCTCACATTCACACACACACACACACACACACACACACACACACACACACACACACACAAACACACACACACACACACACACACACACACACACACACACATATTCTTTTCGGGACAGTATACAACTGATTCTATAGCTTTCCTCTGTTCGATGGAGCCGAATTAGCCTGGGGATTCGCACTTTAATTGATATTTTAGTATTGGTATAAAATGTAACCAAGACATTAAAGACGTAACTCAGCAAAGTAAATGTGGGCAATTTTAGGCAGTATGGGCGGGACAGGATGAAGAAGAAATGTAAATTTGTATTCTCTTAGTAAACAGCAGCGTCCACCGTTTCTCACGAAACTTTTTTGAGTAGTGTTTTATCCGTCTGATCAATTAAAATTTTGTTCCCGTTCACATCATCTGCAAGCGCTCATATGTAAATCGTTGTGTCTATTCACGTTGTTATTTCAGGTTTGATTAGTAGCAATATTCGTGATAAGCCTTCACATCATCTGCAATCGCTCATTTGTAAATCGTTGTGTCTCTTCACGTTGTTATTTCAGGTTTGATTAGTAGCAATATTCGTGATAAGGCTTTTATGGTAACATAACCCAGGTCTTGAACTTTCCTGGGCGCTGGTTGGGGGCGTTGCATGCAATTTTTAGGTCAGTTTTTATTCGTATCTGCAATGTTTAACTGGCAGACCTGTGCATATGTTGAACCAAATACGTATACGTCTGTTGATGTTCCTCAAAGTTTAGTATATATATTTGAAGAACCACTGTACGTCATGTTGTAGGTGTCATACTTGTGGTAGGTATACAACCAGTTGGTGTTAACATTTATCTGTGCTATCCGGCACAGCCTCATACTGTCCCACCTATACGAGAAGCTTCTGCACTTTATACGTACGCATTTCTCAATACAGTGGCCAAAATAATTTGCTCTGAATTGTGTCACTGTCATTGATGTTTTTATATATTTTCCAGTGGCGTACATATGCATGGTCCTGATGTTTCTTCCGATTTCCTCTGGCCTTGGCGGGTACGATTTTTTGTTCTCCACACCACGAAGCATTGCCCCGTATTCATCATTCTGGCCATGCGCCGTGTCTATGAGGCCTGACACTGTTCCATCATGTTCGTTAACACTCTCGAAATTTCCTTTAATTTGCGCAACACACAGGAACACAAGCGTCATTATCATGGGGTGCATTATTTCTAGAAAAGAAACAACCAAATACCGTGTTATTTTCTTTAACCAATAATTTTCTTTTCAATGTACATATCAGTCACCAGATAGCGGATTCGCATAGCAAGGCAGCCTTCAAGCTGGATGTAAAACAGTTTCGGGTAAGACTGCTTTTGCACTTGCATATGGATAGAAAACACGCCGTAGCCAATTTTCGCTATGTGAAGTACACGCGAAGCTCATAAATCCAAAGTGTTTATGAAAATGATTTCAAAGGTGTTTTTTTTTTTAAAACTTGCTGCAAAGATTCATAATCTTTGTAAAATTTCCACACCTGTGTGCTGTATTTAAATGAGCATTATAAGGTTTGATATGCGGACGATACATTTTGTACACTCTACTTAGGAAATTATTTGAATTGTTCAAGTTTGTGAAGTTGTTTTGTCAGATTTCAACGGCACATAATAGACTAAAAAGTTCACCAGGGATACCCTGTGTACTCGTTTTCTTTGGAAATATGAAAGGGTAGAAAAAAAAAAAAACGAAACTGACGAATGGACATCCCTGCGCCCATTCAAGTTTGAACAGACTGAAATGAAAAAAAGGGCCAAATAGGTAGACACTTTTCATCTCTTTCATCGCAGCAATACAATATTGTTCATTCTTTGGAGATTAATTGCCACATTAGGACAGATGTCAGTTTTACCATATCCGTACCACAAATTGGAATGTTTATCATATAATTCAAAATTTAGAAATGTGCAATTTCTAAATACACAGGCTCTAATGTTTGTATTAATTGCTTTGAATATGACTGCTGTGTTAAACACAATGTATTAAATAGGTTAATTCTTTTCTGGTTGAATAAACCAACTGCCAAGGTACCACCAACTTAGGTTGCATAGAATATTGCAGCCAATTGTATGCTTTCGTAACTCTGTCCTATGACTTAATTGATTTTATCATTCAGGCTGCTGTGGCATTTTGGCAGTTGGAAATTTCTAAATCCGGAAGCAGAACTCTTCTGTTACGCTTGAAGCCTCAGATCTAAAATGTCATAGCGGACGTCCACGTAACCTGTACTCAAAGCAAAAACTCTTTACAAGCTAGATAAACACTCAGACAAACTCCTCCACCTTTCAGCTTGGGCTCTAGAGTAATGTGTGCTAACCCCTCCGCCCCCCCCCCCCCCCGCACCGGGCGTCATTTTTAATTTCCGGAAGCAGTGGAAGGCTACTAAACTTGTTCTCACAGCAAGAAAATCTTTGGACGCTGAAGCAACATGCAGACAGAATCATCTGCCTTTTAGGTTGGATGAGGTTGATCACCTGGCCTGTCATGCGAACTGGGGTATTGTGACACAGAAGTGGAAATGCTGTTGTCACAAACCTTAATTTCAGTATCATGAAGCAGTGTAGGCGTTTGCAGCCTTAGAGTAATCTGTGCTAACGTATTACAGCACACCTTTTACTTCTTCCACACCCTGTAAATTTAGGCCATTATTATGTATTTAGTATGTCCCTCACGTCGGGATCACGTCATTTAACTTGACTGTTTCAGGGTTTCAAAGTTATGGCATGAGATTGCTTCAGAAAGTTATACTCTATAACATATTGTGTTTGTGCAACAAATGTTCTCAGTCGCCATTTTGCGGATATTCGATCATTAAGGACAAGTAAGACACCAAAAATAAATCCCACTAAAGTACATCCTAGCTCAAACTGTATTTGCGTTAGGATAACATATCATATATGTGTGTAATTGTCATACTCCAAAGGATTTATATGGCCCGTATTTGGGTGTCTGTGATGTTAAGTGTTGAATAAACAATTGAAAGTTGACCGCAAAGCATCTACCCCATAAATGTCGATATAAGTCACTAATTACTTTTGATAAATTCATAATTACACTTGCATCTTAATCCTGACATATTGGCAACAAAAAACGATCCTACGATTTTTCATGTTTGGTTTCGTTTTTCTGTTACCCATCCTCAAAGTTTGACGTTTCAATTTTCCCTTTGATTTTCAGGATGTTCATTTTCTTCATTTCATAGAAACAGAACGAAGCAAAATTTTGCAAATCGCTGAATCGTTTTTGCAGTTCAGACATTACAGAATCAAAAGCCGTTAACCGGATTAAATTTCCCCTAGCCGTTTTCTTGGAATAACCATTCTTAGGTGGGGTTCTCGTCCTATTATCCTTTCTGAGAAAACAAGCTTCAAAGGCCTTTGATGTTGATTGTTTGCCTCTGAAACAATACCATTTGCTTGAGTTGAGCTGATATTTGTACAAGACGTAGAAAACATCGTCCCTTAACATTTGGGGAGGTTGTCAATCAATTTTTGGCCAATCACATGAATAAAAGAGCTTTTGAAATACATAAAGCATTCTTCAGCGATCTGTCAAACGGCGACATCGACAGTCTGGTTTCAAAGCGTGACGTCATGGAGGCGGCCCTTCGGGCCCCGTGACCTCAAGCCTGGCAACGAAAGTTGTGTTGCCTTGCTTCGGTGGGCGGCCTACGGCCGCTCGTGGTCTGTGCACGGATGGCGGGTTTGGTCTCCCGCCCCCTACCTCTTCATCCCGTTTTTAGGGATAGTATTTTATTGTATTTACTCCTATCTGGATACTTTATGTAGTTAGCTTGTTAGACTTGTCTGTACACAAGACACTTAGTTAGCTTGTCATTATTTTGTGGTTATTTTGTCAATGAGTTTCAAATTCTCTTTTCAACCTGAATTTTGTAATGTTATTTTGTGTGTTTTCTCTGCTGTTCACGTTTATGGTTATTTCGATGTGTTTATTTGCACTTTTATTTCCTCATCCCTGGGTTTCGATAAAATATTATCATGTACGTGGGTATTGTTGATTAAAGTGTCAGTTTTTTCCCCGCCTATCTTTGGTGTGCAGGACCACTGGGGTAATCCATCGCGGCACGGTCTTTGAAGTGACATCGTCAGACGTTTACCGCTCCTCTTGAACATTTAAAGTCTCCCTTCGTTACAACACAAAACAAGCAAGATAACTATAA
Source organism: Hermodice carunculata (assembly GCA_964020975.1). NCBI lineage: Eukaryota > Metazoa > Annelida > Polychaeta > Eunicida > Amphinomidae > Hermodice > Hermodice carunculata. The sequence continues at coordinate 52,371,421 of OZ026628.1, read as the reverse complement.
AGTAAACCACTAAGGCTATGATATGTTAGCATGTTTGCATCTTTTCCCTGGCCACAAACATACTTTCGGCATGTCGCCTTTTTTCGCATTGGCGCCCTGATACCACTCTCCTTTTGCCATGGACCGTTGCTACCTGCAGCCACGTGACAGGCTGTTAAGTATGATTGACGGGTGGCATTGTTCCGTTAGGCGGTTGAAAACCAAAATAATGACACATGGACGTTCGGATGTCCATATGCTTGTGTGGTTTTGGGCGTTTTGCTCATATTTCTGCAGTAGTTAAAAGCTTGAAATCTTGACAACTAATAGAAAGGACATTCATCTTGTGAAAACCGTTAAAATCTCAAAATCGGCCATGCAAAGGTTTTTGGTGTCTTACCAGTCCTTAACAATCAGATGAAATGGGATATGCCAAAGCGTACATTAACAGCATCTGGCAATTGGTGTCGAAGTGGACTTTTGTCATTGTATTTTAGTTTATATTTGCCAGAATCAATTGTTGAAACACTACTTCATCACGTACATTAGCATAACAAGCAATATGGGGTCAGTAAACTAAACAGTAGACCTTTTCCATTGATAGCCTAAGGTCTTCGTAATTCAATAAGAAATAGAGAAAGAAGAAAGAAAGAGAGAAAGAAGGAAGGAAGAAAGAAAGAAAGAAAGAAAGAAAGAAAGAAAGAAAGAAAGAAAGAAAGAAAGAAAGAAAGAAAGAAAGAAAGAAAGAAAGAAAGCAGAGTACGGGGAGAAGGGAAGGAAGTAGAAATAGGGTAAAGAAGGTCGCTTGGGAAGAGGAAAAGGGGATCATGAATCAAGCAAGGGGAAAGATGGAGAAACGGGTACATGTACGAACTTTACAGAAGGAGCGAAAAAGAAATGAAAAGAAGGGAAGAGACAAACACAGAAATAAGAGACAGCAGAGAGAGATGGATTGAGTAAGCACGCACAGATGGAAGGAGGGTGAAAGGAAAGAGCGAGTGACTTAATATAGTGTCAGTGTATTCAGACTTCCTGGTCGGTTTAAATGATACTCTTGCATTGTTGGTTTTTCTGATATATTTATGTATCCACCCAAATAAGTGGTCGTCTCTGCCAATAAGTGATGCGTTCTTAAGATGGCGTTCACCTTTGTAAAATCTCGGACAATAAAATTGGTATTTCCTCAGTTTCATCATGAGCTGCTGAGCGTTGCACTAAACCTTAGTTTTGAATTCTGCTCGAAACACTTGTCCTTGTGTAAAATGTCTAGTAAGTGTAATTTTAGCATTCTGTACGTGTATCCGTATATGTAGACAAAGGTGAACGGAATGTAATGTCTTAAATACTGCAATTCCAAATGTACATGGGCTTGACTCTTTCAGTTAAGGCACCATCACTACCTAGTTACAAGGCACAATTAGCAAGGTGATGTACATATATATCTGGACGTTCGGTCCTGAAATTTAGAATCAATGCCGGATAAAATATTATCATGTACGGGCACAACAAAAGGGTCATAAGTGCCAAGCACCGGTGACATATTTATAGGCGATTTCACCCGAAATGGCAATGCTTTATCAGGCGTCGTGTTTCGACCATAATTACTTTTTTCTAGCAAAATGTCTCATGGAAAGTTCGTTATTGGTGAAGATTCTGGTTGAAGAGTGCATAAAACGAATTATTTGTACATCAAAACGTAATGATAGCTTCTGAAAATGTGAATCCCAAGTTGAAAAATTGAATTTAGCTTTCATATAGTAATATTTGAATATTTGACATCGTCTCCAAAACAAGACGGTTTTATGAGGTCAAAATCGGCTTAAACTTACTGTGCCAAATGTCAACAATTGAGAAAAAGTGCCAGGCCTTTTGCAAATCCCTTGTGCAAATATATATGGTCGCTTTGAGTTTCTGGCAGTGGTATTCCCGGTTCAAGTCTGTCTTCCAACGAAATGTTTTAGTTTCATTTCATAGTGCGATGAACTGGGGCACCTGAACTCTAGCGGTAAGGCTGATATAAGGTACACCTTATATTTATCGATGAATGAAGCGTGGATAAAGAAGGGTTAGTGAGAATAGAGTGTCCGTGGTTCAAACATTTTAATCAGTTGTAATTTTGTGTTTCAAAAACAGGGTGAAAATCACACTAATCACACACCCGAATATTAATAACTGGACTCAAGAAAGCTTATTGCCTAACAGTTTATGCATTTTAAACACTGACCGCTTCTGAACGAAGACAGCAAGAAAACTTACAAAATGAAATAAAGTTGCTACTTTATTCACAAGTTATTTTGAAGTACTCCACTGGCCACCATTTTACTCACAGACTATCTGAAAGTGCCCTGCCAGCCACTTTATGTGCCTGAACAGTTGAAAAAGAAGCCTGTTAGGGCTGCTAATATTCAGCACTACACGAAAGGATATCCGAAAATAAAGTACATTATACAAACATAAATAAATCACGCATAAGCCGGCGTTTACATACCTGGCAACTACAAAAATTTGCTATATATATACATTTATGGCTAACCAAAATATAACTTACCGATATAAAACTGGGTATGAAGCAAATATGTATGACTTGTGTTGTACCTCGTCACTCCTCCAGACCGAACTTCACGAATCAATGTGTATGGGTGTCCCGGCTGCTTTATGAAGTTTATCTTTCGTCATCAATAATCAGCTCATCCTATGAGTTGATGACTATTCACTTAACGATATGATTAATGTCTCATGCCGCAAAAGTATTTATCTGTGTGTTCATATCCTTAGTGATAACTATCAAATAAAAGTGGTGATCAGCATTCGAAATTACCTTGTCGAGACATTTTTGATTTTGGAGTTATTAAAATGTTGCTATACAAAACAATTCAGAGTTCGGACAATCAAATACAGCGTCAGATGATTGTATTTTAGTAAAGATTTCTATAAGCCCATATGATTGGCTGCGTGCGCATTAACATACTATTCGAGAAAATGTCAGAACCTGGACGTTACTCTATGATACACAGGAAAAACATGTTTCTGTTGCGTCATTTCGCATGGAAATTGTCTTATAAAATGTAACGGAAAAGGAAAATTGTAATGTTGGTTCTGTCAGTCCCTACACACAGGCACAAATTACCAAATGCAGGACGAGATATGAAAGGAAAGCGTCGAAAGTAAGACAAAACAAACATATTCATATGAGCCTGACTTGAAGACCAATAAGGCCAAAATCGATGAAAATGAACGTTTCCTTTGTCAACGTATCTTGCACCACCAAAATAAGGTAAGCAATAAAAAAACAAAAAAACAAAAAAAACAAAAAAAAAAAAAAACAGGAAATGCTCGAAACGAATAGGATATTCAACGCATAAAGACTTGAAAAGGGATCAATTGATTACGTTGTGTGTATTTTGCTTCATGTTACCTGTTTACTCAGCACGGAGCTGAAGGGTATAGGTCCATGCACATTTGGATGAGATTTTTTTCGGGAAGCGTATGGGTTCTTTTGTGCACAAAGGTGCATTTGATTTTATTCTCATATATATATATATATATATATATATATATATATATACATAATATGTAAAACAATGCGATATTTGTAGCTCCCATACTACTCAGCAAACACTTAGATCCAAACCTTGCGAACTATTCTTGTGACCTGTACATACATACATACATACATACATACATACATACATACATGCATACATACATGCATACATGCATACATGCATACATACATACATACATACATACATACATACATACATACTGTGCGTGGCCGTGTATGGGGGTGTGTTTTTAGATATGGTATGTATAACTTACAGTTGCAGACAGCAACCTAAATGTACTGTAAAATGTTGCCAGTTTAAGGGGCTTTTACACTTTTTGACTTTCATGTAAAAATATGTAATTATTTCATTCGGCTTTCATGCAAAACTGTCAAAAGCATATATTATTTGAAAGATACTATTTTCCTTAATTCAAATTTAGCATTCAATTGGGGATTTACCCATTTCAATTATTTCAATTTAATTGTAATTCAAATTTGCAAAATTTACAAGTAGTAAAATTAACATTTCAAATATTAACATATAATGTTAGCTTTTAATGTCAAATTAAAGCTAGCACCTGTCTCTAAAATACCATATCTCATTTTTGTTTCAATGAGCTTACGTATTTTGTATGGATTATTGAAATTCAGTAGAGTTTTACAAATTTTTAATCAAACTTAAAAAGCTTTAAAATTTGAAATAAATTCTTTGTGAAAAATTTGAAATACCTTTCTGTAGCCAACAATCTGTTCTGTATATTTTGATCAAAACCAATAGTTTATCTGCAAATGAGTTTCAGTATATTTTGTTTACACTCAAAATAAGAAAAATGTATTTTTAATTTAAAAACTGAGAAAAGATTTATGACTGACTAGCTACAGATGATCTATTGCTCGTTTTACATTTATCAAGATGTCTTCTTTCATAAAATATATAATTTCCATGGGTTCAAATGAAAATTGTAGAATATAGAATATATTTCCCAAAAACTAGCATTTTCTAATTTTATTGTTGCAAAGTGTACTAGCCCATTAATGGTATATCCTAGCAACAATAGGTTTTTGATAAGTGGTAATTATTTTGGAGTGTTATCAAGTGCACTTAAAAGCACAACGTGCATTATTTATTGGCGATAATAAACTGAAACAATAATACGTTGAAACCAGCAATTACAGAGATTCTCATAAATTGCACATGCCGTCTAAAAAGTGTACATACTAACAAAGAGCATACGAATTCCTCCTAAATCTTTGTTTTTGTAACAATCTTATTTCCAATTTCATAGTGAATCAATCTGAACGATAAATAGCTATATTAATTGATATGTTAATTTCAAACTTTCCCTGCTTGATGTTATTTTGTTTTATAGTTTCATTGTTTTCATTTCATTTTCTAAAATTCCCACACATGTAATTTTTCTTTTGTCTCATCGGTTCACAATTACAGCTATGACAGCCTGAATGTAAATATTGCAACAAATTATTGCGGAGGGTATGGTTTGATGTGAAGTATTGCTCACAAGTAAAGTTACGCTCCAGGATGCTAAACTTATCTAGGATAATTATTGGCACTCAGAATGTATCAAATAGCTTGACGTACTAGAGTATTAAAGGTAACTAGTGTCATTATTGACGCATCAGTATTAATATGTTTTCGTACCAGAATACCAAAGGTATCCAGGGAAATCATTAACGCGCTGCAATATTAATTGGAAAAGTCAGTATCCAGGTTTTGCTGTTATTCACGGATACGCTGCAATCAATGTAGATCCCTAGGTGAGAAGGAAATAAACATCAAACGAGAGTTTCCCATGAAGGTCCTCTGCATCACATCACTAAGACCATGGTTTATCACATCCAAATTCTATAGGTCTTGTGACATGTAGGTCAAACGATAGGTGTAGTATCCTCTTCGTTCCCGTAGTTTGCTGCTAGGTATCACATTTCTTGATATACGACAGTTTCTTCCTGACGCTGTTTTGAATTTGTATGAAAAGTTCCGACACTGAATGCTTAAGCATTGGGACAAACAAGCGTTAAAATGTTTTGCTCTGAAAACCTTTGTGGCCATTCTAGCCCGAATAATTTTTCCCTTTCTATGTAAATGCAAGGTGCGAAAACCCCGTTCACCCCACGCTAGCCTTGTTGCCCGTACATCAAATTCGTCAGAATTTTTCATCGGGGCGTTCGACTTTCCAGTACTACCAGCCATGGCCCGTTTTTGCTTTTCGGATACAAAGGTCAGTAAAACCAGGAGATGGATGAACTTCAGTATACCCATGACCTGTCGATTAAAAAAAAAAAAAAGTGAAAGAAAAAATGATTGAGTGATCCTCTATCGTGTTTTTAAACGCCACGTGAAATTGAACTATATAAAGGGGTAACAATTCAGCTGCAGGAATATGCATCCAAAATCATTCATGAGTTTACCTATGAACACAATATATTGATGGATGCTTTGACATCAAGTCAATATCTCCATTACCCACGAAATTCTGCCACCTTTCAAAAACATTAATTACAAATGCGTAGATTAGATCATCTGTTTGGTTTTCATTGAGTCCGTTCGTCAAAATAAGGTTAGACTTTTGAACACTGTCAAATGTTATAAAATTCAGAGAAAGTGGCGAATCTTCATGCAGCTTCCCATGCGTTTGCCCTCATCTTAAAATCCAAAATTCACCTCATTCCGTACTTCATAGTTGTTGTATATTTGCGTTCACATTGGTTATCCTGGAAATTGTTGTCTGTGGATCTTCGAGCGTAAATTGCTCGAGTGTAAACACTTGATCGCAGCTTCGAAAAATTAGAAATTCTTTCCCAAGTAAAATTCTATTTAGATCACCACTATGTCGGTTTTTTCGTAAAACAATACCATTATTGACATTTATTTTTTTTCTCACCATTCAGATGTGTAGAAGCTTTGCAAGTGTTCCAGTAGCCTATATATCACACGATGTAAAAGTACGTCCCATAGAACAGGCCAGGGCTAAACTGTAATCCTGAAAAAGTCGATAATTCCATTAACATATTTTTGAACCAGCACTATTCATCATTTCTGCAGTAGTATTTATCTTCAAAAGTACAAAACTTTTTATGTTTCCTCAACAGCTCTCTGGAAACAGACGCAATACATTATACTCCCGATGCTCAGCGCGGTGAACAATAGGTAATCTGCTAAGCTCAGGCATCATCACATATAGATAGACAGATTTGCCCACCACTTAATTTACACACTTATATGATAGGTCCCCATTTAAAAAAGTAAGTCTAAAACTACTCTTCTAACATTTCTTTGAAGCGTAAAACAGAATTCTACGGCTTATCTTCTACCCTTCCATATATCTGCAAATTGAAGATGTATCAAATTGAACTACCCCAAGATACGGTTATCTTACTCTTTGTGAAAAGGTGTGTTTAAAAATTAACGAAAAGCTATTCGCGACTTTCAAAGTGTACCCCCCGTTAGCCCTTACTATATATATATATATATATATATATATATATATATATTTGTGTGTGTGTTTGTGTGTATATGCATATATATATATATATATATATATATATATATATATGTTGAGATTTTCATTTAAAAAACACTTTATGGTGAATGGCGCATCGAAGGTTCGTTTGAGCATCTGAGCAAAGAAACGAATGATACAAATACAAACAAAAGGCATTCGTGACATATTGTAAATGTCATCACCGTGCGCAAACAATATTATCATTGTATGACAGAACCGTACGTTACATGTCAACCGTCACCAATTTTACGACAACAATATTTGCATTAACATGAATGATAAGATTGTATTTATCAATGGTTGGCGTACCCTCCTTGGCCCCGTTTACAGTCTAATAGTTTCACGTCATTGACTTTCCATATATTTAGCCCAACTGGGCAGTGTGTGCGTTTTTTAGTATTTCATCATATCCCGAATCTGTTTCACTTTGTCTAACCTTTTTTTGGTTAAAAATTGAAGTGCAGGAATTCAACCTATTGATTCCTGGATTGGTCACTCCGTCGCTATGTTTTTTTCGACCGCACATCTATATGCAAACCGATGCAAAGTTGTGACTTTGTGTCAAAATAGATTTGAAGGAGGATAGAGTGATCAATGATATCATGATAATATCAAGGAGCATCGGATTTTCATGAGAGACATCAAATTGCCCCCTATACTTAATTGAAGCATCTATTTAAAGCTGTGCTTTGCAATTTACACAGTAACAAGGAACGACGAGCAAACTGTTTAAATGGATCATCTAATATGTTGATTGCAATATTTTACGTCCATGTATGACACCCCCATGACAAAATTTTAACATACTTTGTGAACGATCTACTAAAATTCCATTCAATTGAAACGCGTGGTACCTTAGCTTTTCTGAACTTATTGCCTAGGTTTGCAAACACGTTTTCAAATATAACTTACGGTTTTTGGAGTGGATATGAATTTGTACCTTAGGCTGTCTTGCTTCACAGCTTACGGTCACAATGCTGATGATAAGAGATTATGTTACAAATACTAAAAAATCCAAGCACTTTCGGTCGCCCCAGTTGACCACAGCAATACCCAGTGTACAAAGCAGGGCATATCATATCATATTATAATATAAATTGTCCCTTTCATGAGAACTGCTCTTCATTTTGCCTATGTATCATCAGTAATCATGATCAAATCGATCAAAATTTCCGTGACATATTCCCACTGTTTTTTGTGAAGATTGTTCATATATCTATTATAAGTATGAAATCCATTTTTGCGTATATCTCACAACTAAAACATCCAATTACATGAAATTTGGTATTTCTTTTTTGCCTCAGTGAATTTTGCGGTTAAGCTTTATTTTGACAATCATGTACCAGAAGGGGAATGTTCGTTTTTCTAACCTTCAGAATCGTTCTGTTGGGCTCTGTATTAGAGAAGATGGGGGCAGTGAAAAGCACAGCGACGTTCTATTGATTAAAACCGAACAAACACACCTAGCTGAATGCGCACATTTGAACACATATTTACCTGCCCTCCGGCTTGAATGATCAGTTATCTAATCAATTAAATAGTCAGTTATCACCGGATGCTTTTAAAACCTCTGATATTTTACCAATGCAATATGGTCTAGACTCAATTCATCCAAAGTATATACCGGAAGGCTAAATATTGTGGTCGAAAGCAACAAATGATTTCAAATTGTCCATTAGATATTAGAGGAATTTCTCAATTACCCATTTCGGCAAAATTTTTTATCCATAAGTTCTACACAAGCAAGCTCTGCAAAGCGATTTTTGCTGAAGCCATTCTTACTGGCATAAAACAAATGACTAGTTTTAAAATATTCACATATCTGACCGTATTTCTCCTTTTCAACCATATTAGATGTTCAAGCAACAAAGAAACTCGTCTGTACTTGTCCAAGACAAAGGCACCACGTTTTCTCGGTACAGTTATAACCTTTCTTATTATTAACAACAAAAATACCAATGCTGAGTGATTGACATATCTGCACGGTGAGTGCTCCGTGCTAAGTTTATACGTTCTGCAGGGTAAATCAATAATCCCTAAATTTACTTTGATTTGGATAAGTTAATTAGGTGGATGATTTCTACTTTGTTTATGACTTTGACTGCCATTTTATTGTATGTCCTTTAAACAATATTTGAATGACAAATTAGGAGGGGCAGTTAGTTATTCGAGAGGTCAGTTCAGATCCTACATTTCTAAAAAGGTAAATGTATCTGCCATTCCGATTGTATCAGCTACAACCTTACCGTCCATTTGGAATGAACAGGAAAACGGGGAAGAAGTTATCTTGGTTGGTCCAGTACAACACCATTTATTGTTAACCATATACAGTTTATATATTTATCATATCTATCAAAATGTTTTTCTTGTTCCACTGCTTCGTGTTCTTGTTTTTTATTTCTTCTGGTTCCGGGGACGCACAAAACCATATTTGGTGATTGCCATTCCAGGAACTGTATAACAATTTAAATTCTGATATCATGAGGAAATGGTATTTATTAATAAAATCACCAAACAAAATACAAATAAAACTTCATGCATGACGGACATATTTTGTTCATGACCCTTTCTGCAGTAAAACACACAGTAGGACTACTCTGCTGAAAGTGTATCATTGGAAAGTGTCAACTAGCGGTGGTTTCATAAACTACATTTTCGAAATATGCCGATATGGTCGTTTAAAGCTCTTGAAGAGCAAATAAGACACCATGTAAATGCTTTCAGACGGCCATATCTAGATTGATGTAAAGAATGGAAGCGCCATATGTCCTACCAAAAATTTTTAAAAACATTTGCGGACCTTCAGTTTTGTGTACACTTTCAAGATTTAAATATCTTATTGCCTCTTCATAACAACTGGATTTCCCATATTATCAAAGTTGTTAAACAAATCAGATGTAGACGTGTTAGCCACCTATCTTAGATATATGCCACAATACAAATTAATATGGAAATTACATTACAAATGTACACCCAATGTAACCTATGGCCGTTGTTTGAGCGACACGAGAAGACTATGACGAAATAGAGACTGGAAATGAATAGTATATCTCATTAAAAAAAAGCATTTAAATAAACTTAACCTTGACCCCAACATGAAAATGTTCAGTTACATGTGTTAATGTCATGATGTACGTGTGGTGGTAATTCATTTTAGGGGCAAACTTTTGTTTGTAACAAAATAATAAAACTTCCTCCCAAATTGTACGACTCTCCTTTTTAAGGTAACTATTCTTGAAAAAAATGATTAGTACGTTTGTTTACCTTGCTATATTACTGATCGGTTCTACACACTATTTTCCCAATGTATGTTTGGGATTAAGATATCTTTCTCTTCTACTGCTTTAGAAATGATATTATTCCAAGGAGAGCAGTTCTGTTCCACAGTGCAATTATTAAACACTGTGTTTAAAGTGGATGGCTTTGGATCAAAATTAATGTCAGGTAATATGGATGTTCTGTTGATTGAGTTTTAATAGTGACATATGCGCCAGAAGTGAAGCTCTCTAGGAAGCAGACCAAGGGTTACCATTATTGGTCTTTTTTTTTTTTTTTTTTTGTAGTTCCCATCTTTAAATGGGTTTTTTCCTATGTCTGAAGCTTATCATGAATCGGTTATGCCACATGGGTATGGAGGATGCGGTTTTATTTGTAATCTTTCATTTCATTTGTCACTCTTTGGTTTCACGTAGTACACAAACCAATAAGAGATCATGGTGCATTTAATAAAATACCGACTCTTCCCACTTTCAAAGTGGGTGGTTTTCAAAATTATTTCTCCAAAAGAACTTCGATTTGGTGCGTACATGCCATTTTTAGACATATAAAAAAGAAAATCCATCGGGGATAACATTACAATCACTACTTCTAAGATTTTTATTATTTTTGCTGGACACAGTCTCGCTCAAACATGGAAATACAACAACTTGTGATCCTAACGTTATCCTCAGGGGCTATCAATTCTGCATTCTCTATGTCCTAGAGGGCCAGTGAACACAGAGCAAAAAACAAAGTTTTTTCGCAGTGATGCTAAGCGACATCAAAGTGGTAATCCCAAATAATTCTAAAAATAACCCATTGAAGATTAGGTTCTCATTTTTTATTTATACGGCAAATGTCTTACATTGGTATTTGAAGATGAATGTTGACCTTTTGGTAATTCTGGAATCCGCATTTTGCTGGAATTTACTATGCTATCATTTTGGGGTTGAAATTTATAAATATGGTATATTTGTTTTTCTGATTTACATCATATATACTTCATTGGCTATGTTTTGCTGTGAACTAGCTTCTCTGACTGAAACTTAAAATGAAGGGGTAGAGCGTCTTTATAATGTTAATTTATAGATACCACGATAACGATGTAGACCAACTTTCATCTTTGCTGTCAATCAAGGGGCACGAAACAGGGACAGTCCTGCCATGTATATTACTATATTTGGCGAATGTGGTAAATTTAGGGTATTAAGTCGTGAGGAGGAAACAAAGTCTATAGGAAATGAAGAATATTTCAAAAGTTGAGAGGACAGTTTAAAAGGCACTGGCTGTCTTGCATGGGTTATTGCCTGTCTCAAGTTAGGTGTGAAATTCATTTTTTTTACATTGGTATGGAAAATGAATGGAGATGACTTGGCAATTCTTGAATCTCTGCATTTTCTTCGAATTAAATCTGCAACCATTGTTGGTTTGGAATTTATAAAATTTTTAATTTTTGCTAAAAAGGAAATATGCTTCATACCCTTTATGTTATCTAAAAAGTAAGTGTTTATATATATATATATATATATATATATATATATATATATATATATATATATATATATATATATATATATATATATAAATTCCAACGTTAGACTTGGATGCTGGTTTTTCATTCAAAATATTTTGTCCTATTTCTGAAGCTTATCGTGAATGGGTTATCCTGCATCGGTATGAAGGTTAGGATTTTAATTTTAATCTTTCATTCGCTTGGTCACTCATTGGTTTCAGGATGTCGAAAAAAAACAATGAGTAGCTTTGTGGCATTCACTAAAATACCAAATCCTCCCCCTTTTAAAATTGGCGCCATTTGCAAACTTATGTCTCTGACAGAATTTCGATTTAGTGCGTATTTTGCCCCTTTTAATTTAGACATGAGAGAAAGAAAATCTAGTATGGGTGGCCCATTGGGGATAACGTTGGGATCACTGGCTGCTGGTTTTTCATGGTTTTTATTCAGCACAGGCTCACGGAAACATGAACATCCAACAACTCGTGATCCCAGTATCATCCTCGATGGGCCACCAACACTGGATTCTCTATGTACGCAGTATGTACAAGGCAGCACTGTCTGTGTGATTTTACTCCGCTGTCAGAGATTAACCCTTTCCCCCATGAGTTAAGACTGAATCAACAGCTTTCCTTGGCATGGGTTGGGCACTAAGTGCCCTGCTATACCAAGGAAAGCTGTTGACCTGGGGCATGTGATCTTGATAAGTCTCATGTACATTTCTCAGTCAAATTGTTTTTCATAACTGTTTGAAATTAGTTGAAAACATTGAAGCAGGCGACATTTGGCCACCAGCCGGTTTTGGTCGGTTTAAGGGGGAAAGGGTTAAAGTATAATCAGACACAGATATAAATCTATTTTGTGTAAATGACTCTATGTGCTGTTCCACAATTACAGGGATAATAGTTCCCATTGCTATGCATTCCGCGATAAAATTGTAGGACGTAAATTTGCCGGTTTCGGAAGATTGCATATGTGTCATGCTGTTACAGTCATGATTTACATTGATTAGTTAGGGGAAAAATCGTGTCATTATCGCGTCATTACATGCATGGGCGTTAATATCTACGTCGCCTGTTTCCATCCAATGTTTTTTATCATGAAAATTTACATTTCGTTGATTCTTGTATTAGAAACAAAATTGCAATTGTCAATAAGAATCGGATAATTTTCTCTTTAGGTATAGTTTTCATTCGGCAGGATATCTCAGTAGTCCACATGTGGACCTGTGCAGGCGGTCAGCCTTGGTTTGTATGGCCACTTCGGAACATCCTAACATTCATGAATTATTCATTACTTAAAGACAACATTAGTTTACTCTATAAAGTGAAATGTACATGAAGCTAACATCTGATTAGCACCTAGTTGCATGTCAAACTATTAATATTTATATTATACAGAAGATCATAACTATTTTGTTAGATTTATGTTCATGTGGTACAAGTTAGCATATCCAAACGTCGCCGATGATACTCCTGTTTCGTTTCTTTGCTATGTACTTTCAACATTCAGTTATAAATATCGTGTTAACTCGCATGACAGATTCTAACGCATGGAGAGCAACCATAAATGGTGTTATGGCTTGGTACCTTTTATCACAAATAATGTGCAAATCCTGTTCATGATCACCTCTGGCAAGGTTAGTTACACAAAGTACACGAAGACCTCTGTTGTAAAAATATCCCAATAAGCCATGTATAAGCATCTATATATATATATATATATATATATATATATTAATCAGCCAAAATGTAAACAGATAAATAAATCAATCAATATATAAATCAATATGTGGATTATGAAAGATAAGAATAAAAAACCTGCGGTTGCCACTGAAAAAATCTTAATCAAACAAATCAATTGATCAAAATATAGATTTTTCTTATTTATTTCATACTGTCTCAAATCGTTAACAAGATATACTCCCTCAAAGCGTTTTGCATGATAAAAATTTCATTTGGGCTCATTGTAATCTTAACTTCCGCACCTTTCATTATCAAATGTGCAAATGATTGTTCATTTACAGAGGGTGTAGACCAATGTTGATTACAGTTGACCCGTTTATGTTGTCCAGGGCTATGTTTCCTACCATTTTGTGCGTGAAGATTCAAGATCCAAGATACCACCTCCTTCCCTGATATACCACAAGACCCCTGATAAGTTCATATATATATATATATATATATATATATATATATATATATATATATATATATATTCAGGTAACACCACAATATATAGGGGATTTGTGCTTGCATGAAACTTAAATACATTCATTGTTTATCATCTTCTGTTTGGTACACAAATCTGAGATTATATATATATATATATATATATATATATATATATATATATATATATATATATATATATATATATATATATATATATATATATATATATATATATATATATATATATATATATACATATATATATATATATATATAATATGAATATGTCCATTCACACAGCTTTCCCGTTACTTCATATATATATATATATGAAGTAACGGGAAAGCTGTGTGAATGGACATATTCATGTTCCTTGCACGGCGGATGGTGCTCTCCCCAACAGTGACCACTTGACAAAGATATCATGCATTAAATGTCATAAGACACTTTACTTACTTCCACTATTTTCTTGATATCAATGTATAATCATTTCTGCAAAACTGACGATAATAGTCCAAATTTACGGCTAAAATGATAACTACATGTTCAAGCGGTACTTGATCCAAATGTCAGATGACGACTTGCGTGAATCTAGTGCTTTCAAGTTGTGCATTGACAACTGTTGATACATCAGTTTAAATTGTTGCTTAGAACCATAGTACTAGTTTCTAGATATGTGTACAGTATTACATTGTAAAGAAAACTGATCCTGATCGGTTTCCCTCTAGTTTATGCGTCCAAAGTTAGCTCATTTCGGGAGATTTACGATTCTCTTGTTTAGATTTAGGCACAGATACAATCAAATCTTTCATGTTGACGTCATATTCATCTAACTAACATATATGTTAAAGTGCTTATCAAAATCCCCTTTCCTGCGAGCTTGGTACAATAAAATGGCGGAACTTTATGGTTGCATTCTACACTGATCACATATTCACGTGCACTGTGGTCATATAGTTATTGTTCAAGTATCATATGGGTACGAAAGTTGTCTTCAGAGTACTAATGCTAAGTAACACCCATGTTTACTTAGATGATTACACCCATGCAAGAACAGTTTCGAATACTTTTGATTGCAGGACCTTGGTATATAATCAATACGTGTGCATTGAATCTGTAGTAAAATGAATAAGTGATATTTGTTTGGAATTTTAAGGAAACCTAGAGACAGTTTCATGGGACAGAGCCATAGAAGTAATATACCAGTTTACCACATTTGAGTTCAGTGGGTGTCTCAAAATGACAAATGTAAAATAAAATCGTCTGTGCCAAAAATAGCAATACAAGTTCGTGGAATTTGTAATAAAGGGGGCTTTGTTATGTAACAACTAGGTATAGTACAGCCAATAATCCTCACAGCGATAAAAATGACTCATCAAAGGAAGAAAAAAAACGCTGCATATTAAACACAGGCTGTACTGCCCTATTAAGTTACTGTGTGAAGCGACCCTTAAGCATGGGGAACTTTGGATAGCTGTCGAAGAAAGATATCGAAAAAGAATTTGAGTCAGGTTCCTAATGATTCTGAAATGGAATATAATTGGGAAGCAGATATGGAATATCCAACATCACTGCACGATGCATATAACTACATCCCGTATCATTAAAAATGCCAGTGGTTTTTGAAGTGCTTTCTCCAGCAGTAAAACGCATATGCACCAAATTAACAAAAAAATCCCTAAAATCATTTCCAAATTTATCTGATAAAACCAAGTACATGTTGCATTACCGCAGTTTTAAACTGTATCATGAATTTGGACCTCGACTGACGACTGCTTGAAGAGTACTGGCATTAAAGCAAAGTTTTTTGGGTGCGCCATTGTATAAATGTCTATAGGTTAATGCAGAGGAAGTCAACAAAGTATTTTGAATGTAATTTCTTCAATCTTATGTCTAATGGTGGCTACAGAGGACTTGAAAGAATGTCAAAAAGAGGAGTTTAGTACGCCCGATAAACAACCCCTTGAGGTTTAAAACCCTGTCATCAAAACCAATGTTTCATTCAAAAAAAAAAAATAATAATAAATAAGTAAATAGATAAACATTCAGTGGGTATTCAAAATGAGACACTCTAAAGTACATGTACACAAACTTATATAGGCTGGATTATGCTTACTGGAGAAAAGCTCAACATGTGAGCATTACATTACAAATGCACATACCTGAATAATGGCAACACGTGGTATCTATTTAGATCTCACACAAATTAATACACACACACACACACACATACACACACACACATATATATATATATGTTTATATATATATATATATATATATATATATTGTAAATATATATACTAAAAATATTGTAATGATTGCAAAGCTTGTTGTTTTGGGGTGTGTGAGAGACCATTATTTCCCTGAGACCGAGCATTTCTTGAAGAAAATAGACTCTGGAACTTCTGCATAAAAAAAAAATCATGAGAGACGTACAAAACGGAAAAGTAAAGTGACCAACATGGTACATCTTATCAGTAAGGACTTGGAGTGGAGCAACGTAACTAGCGGAGATTTCTTTGTGTCAGGTTTACAAAGAGAGAGAAATAAGGATACTGACTTTGGGGAAAGCATAGATGCATAAGGTGATAAACAACCACACGATAAAAATTGGAAATATAAGCGTCAAGCGACGTAAGAAACGGTGTGCCAAGCCCACAAGAGCTGGAGATACCGATGCTCCTCCCAGCAAGAAGCAAGGGCGAGTGTGACACCACAAAGATACTGTGAAAAGCTTAGACCAAAAGATATACGATCTCCTAATAGAATGAATGGCCTTAAAACGCAACGATGGCAACAATGATAGGAATAAGATCGGATTCATGACAATGGTGCTTTGTTAAGCACGCTAAATGGGTCAAACGACTAGTGCTTAACATGTTCAGTGTCAGGTATTTTGTTTTATTATCCGTGATGATCTCCCAGACAAGTCGGATAATATAAAATGGGAAAAAATATGCTCTTCTGGTTGGCTTGGCTTGTGTCCTGCAAATAACTAACATAATGGTAAGACATCAAGCACCACCTCCTAGGTTCGAAAGAATTCTCAAAGAAATATAATCTATGATCTTTCGCACTCAGCTGGCTTTAGCACTGCGTCTCTTACAATTGAAGGTTCACAAAATTATCTATTATTTTTTAATGAAAAATTTTAAAGATTTCAAAACAATATCAGGCTTGAAGACAAATATTGATAAGACAGAAATTTTATGATTGGGATCACTAAAAGATACAGACTCTAAAGTATCCAGATTTTCAGGCACAAAATGCACAAATAATCCAGTAGTAATAACAATTTCTACTAGCATTGAAAAGATGGAAGAATTAAACTAAAAGAGAAAAATAATATTACATTCTTAATTACTGGGATAAGAGGGATATATCTCTGTATGGAAACACCTCAATTGTTAAATCTCTGCTACGTCACAGTTAAGGTTCGTAATTTCAGTTATACCAAATTCAAGTGCAAACATGGAAAGCATTTTGGAAACTACTCTTTTTAAGGACTTTTAGAATGATAACCAAGATAAAATCAAACGAAAGTTTGTTATGTCGCCAACATCGAGACGTGGGTTAGGTTTTCCACATATAGGAACACAATTTGTTTCAAGTGTGCATGGATAAAATAATTGGTATCCGATTCCCCAGCCTCATGGAAGGAATTTATAAAGCCGTACGTGCCTTGTCCTGATGATTTTATTTGGAATTGTAACATATATGTTAGTGATGCAGAATGTATTTTCAGGAAAGTTAGAAATTCATTTTGGAAACAAATGTTTGAAAGTTGGTGCAAATTAATTTTCATCTTCCACGTTCAGTTAAGGAGATGTAAAATGTAACTATTTGGTTTAACCTACAATTTAAAATAGGTGGTACAGTTATTTTTCTAAGAGCTGGTATGAAAAAGGTATCAGATCGTTTAAAGATCTAATTGGCCCACAAGGAAGAACATATACTGTGGATGATTTTTATGGAAAATATGACTTGCAAGAAAACGTGCTCGATTATTATGGGGGCATTAATGCAATTCCAAATGAATGAAAGTGGTTGTATTGGAAGTATGTAAAAAAAATCAACGAGATACCTTGAATGACCAAACTTATAAGAATTGATTAACAAAAAAACCTTCAACAAAGGAAAGTTCCTAAATTAGTACACTCTTCACTGATTGATTCAATAACTAAGACGCAAAGACCAGTAATAACAAATGGCTACAAAAACTCAACATAGATTTGGAAGAAAATGCATGGTTAAAATGTTTTAAAATTATTAATAAGGTAACTATTTCAACAGTGTTACAGAAATTTCAATTCCATTTTTACATAGATGTGCATACACCAATGACAGATTATTCAAATGCAGATTATCAATTACAGATAAATGTTGTTTTTGTGAAACTGACACTGAAACAAAAGAACACTTATTTTGGTATTGTGGGTAACACATTATTGGTGGAATAAATTGTTCAAAAGGTGCTTTCTAGATAGTGTGCAAATTAATCATTATTCAGTAAATGAAGTGTTCCTTGGTAGTTATGGACTAACACCGATGTTGAGCTTTGTATTCTTACCGGGGAAAAATACATTTAGACTTGTAAATACAAAAATGTCAAAGCAAGTATCAAATATTTCAATTCATATATAAGTCAACTTAAGGAAAGAGAAGAAAGTATCGCTTAAAAGAATGGAAAAAACAATTTACATAACAAGAAAGGGATGAACTTTTACATTGATATATCCTGACTTTACAATTTAAATTTGTGTTTGAAATATCACATTTACTTTATACCAAAAAGTGAAATAGCATAATTGTATGATTTAAGGCTGGAGGAGGGTTGTTTTGTGGGGACTCAAGGTTCTTTGTGTAGGAGAGGTAGGAAGAACCTGGAACTCTCCGCAACAGCCATCTGCCCCTGGTGGCAGTGTGTGTCGGGTGGCCTGTGATTCGTGCCGTGTGGAGAGTCAGAGGTAGTAGGGTGTTGGCCAGGTGAGTACTCCCCTCATGCCCCCCCCCCCAATCCCTCTCCTTTTTCTCTGCCACCTTACATGTATTAAATTTTTATAATTATGAGAATTGCAATGTGATATTCATGGTTTCGATGCAGTTGCGGTGTAACTTCAATTATCAGATGTTCTTGAAACAAATTAACTGTTATGAATATTAGTATGTACCGAAATCTTTATGTAAAAGGGTCTCGGACAGACATTTACATTATACATGAAAAGGTGTAAGTAGTCTGTGTTTATGTATGTATGCATATATATATATATATATATATATATATATATATATATATATATATATATATATATATATATATAGCCATATATGAAAAAAGAATAAAAAAGGGAAAAAAAAAGAAAAAAAAAAGAAAAAGAAAGGAAAAAAAAGGGGCCATAGAAACTGGCTGTGATACTTCCACAAATTCATTAGTTATGGCTTATTATTTTAGGCTCCATGAGACTAACTACATCAATATGAAAAACCATCAGCAGGACCTGGGATACCCCGCATAAAGGAAGAACACTAGAAGGTACCGACCCTCATGAAAACTTGCAGCGATACTCGGTCTGCGCCTGCGTGATATATTACCCTTAGGGCAACAGATCGGAGGAAGTCCTTAGGGTTTTCAAAAGCTTCCGCCCGTTGAAGTCCCCGAGTTCCAGAATCCTCAAGTGTATATACTGCCAAGGAGGTACCTTACAACTGCAGTTTCTGGTTCTTTCTCTGATATCTGAGTGTTTAATTCAGTCTATCCCGTATGGGTTATATTTTTTTTTAACAGAGTAACAATTTCCATAAAAGATTTATGCCCATAGAGGCCTGTAGGTAGAATCTACTGTCTTATCTGGAACTGTCTGTCTTTCTTATACCGATGTAGGTTCACTGCATACTGCTGGTGTATTGTATGGAGTCACATCTATCACCAAATCAAGTCTGTCTTGCTCGGGCAACTTTTCCTTCGACACATGTGGAATAGATGTGAACGTAAAAATGTGCTTTTTGACACCCCACAACTGTGAACTTGGACTCTGACCTCGAGGTCAAACTACAAGCAAAAAGTACAGAGTTATGTGTTTACATTAATCTCTTTCCTTCATGTTTGCAACGCCTTCTGAAAAGGTTTATTTTTCTAATCTCATTCATTTAATCTTATCAACAATATACCAATGTCTATGTAGAAAAATATCCCGATTAAAAGGTTTCATATTCTTTAGGCAAAAAAAAAATCTGTTGCAACCACGCTTTGAAACGTTCAAAGCAAGAAACCAAGCACAAAGTGCTGTCATAAAATTATATAACAACAAGCTGTGCATGAGTGGTTAGTTTCATAGCATTTACGTTTACCTGTCATTGGAGCAGTTTTAAATTAAAATATTTGTTTAGTACTTTGCAAAGCTGGTATAACTAAACCAACATGTTGGATGTTGAACGTTGTCTATTCTAAGCAGCGTTATGCAATAGAAAAATTTATTACATATGAGAGACACATGGGAGAATGGCACAGTCCATTGATGCACTGTAGAAAAAAGAATACGCGTTGGATTGGGGAAATCATAAATGCCCTGTAGGACGAATTTGCCTAAGAAATACTCAAAAGTATCCATGTACTGCGGTTTATTATGCAATTGTCTTCACATTTTAATTCCCTTACTATGAAAAAATAGTAGTGTATATTATTGTGAGTACCATACATCATCTTAAGGAAGGCTGAAAAAACTATGCCTGTTTAAGGGCCCGGTACACTTTTATGGCACTTTACATGGAAAATGCAACTTTTGCTACAATGATGCCCTTATGTACATTAAACTTCTTATTTGGGGTCATATAACGTATGTATTTTCTAAAGGTCTACAGTTTGACTAAGCCACAAAAAATGAAACCAAAATTTAACATCTAAAAAAAAAAACCTTTTTGTGAGAAAAATGCAACAAATAAAATAAAATAAAAACAAAAAACAAAAAACTAACAAACAACAAAGCAAAAACGAACGAAAGACAGAAGAAAATTATTGTCAATGGGCAAACGGAAATAATAGGAATTCTTTTTAGGAAATATAATAGTACACTTCTAGCAGCAAAACCATGTTTTAAATTCTCAAATTCAAAATAAACCGGACATTCAAATTAAAGTTTAATTTTTCATATAAGGAACAAACTGAATAGTCCGAAATTTGTATAGAACTATGCCCTTACAATACATCTACGAGGTGCGTTATGTGTTCTCCTGCTTTGATTTTAAGGGATTTTAAAAAAATGTGCCAGATTTTAACAACTGTGTTAAATCAGTACGGATACGAACATTTTTTATTCAGTTTTAGAATCAAACTTGATATTACGCATTCTTTTAAAATATATATACTTTTTAAGGTTTAATATGGTCATCTTAGACTGAAATTCAAAATTTATGCATGAGTCACAAAGCATACCACGTTCCCAAGAAATGCACTTATTACTCAAAATGAAAACTGTGGCAAAATGAAGACAGAGATATTGAAAATAATTAATGATTTATATACATATACTATATAAATTCTCACCTAACAATAAAATAATAAGTTTTCAATAGGGGATAATGGGTAAGTATTTTTACTATTTGCAACATAAAGACTAGATAAGAAATATTACACATATCTTGTTAATTGTTCCCATACACACATTTTTCTGCGGTGGAATGTCGAAATAATATTAAAATTATGACTAACTCATAGCGCCTGACAACCGTTACTCCTTATAAAGGGGAAATCAGCTGTAGGCTTAAACCCCTGGAACGAATGAATTTCTCCCATGAAAACAAACAAACAAACAAACAAACAAACAAACAAACAAAAACAAATAGAAAAAAAAACAAATACAGAAAAAATCAACAACAAAAAAACACAAAAAAAAAAAAAAAAAAAAAAAAAAAAAAAAAAAACAAAAGCCCAAGCAAATGCCCCCAAAAAAGATAAAAAAAGAAGGATAAAAAAACCTGTAGTAATGATTATGTGTAACATCTGGAGGCTTCTAGAGCCTCAATTCCAATTATTGTTGAATGTGGAGACATGCATGCCTATTATTTTCATATCTTTTGATAGTTATGATAAACCTTTTATTCAGCTGTAGAGTATTCACAATTATATTATCTATTCTATTTTTGAGTCAATGAAAGTTGGAATCTGTAAATAAGATTGCAAGTATATAGTTCCAACACACGAGTCAAATATCACACATATGACGGCATTAATCATTAAAATGTAAGTGGTAACTGAGCTTGAAAACTTTACTACTAATTCAAACAAATGTGTTTGTTGCTGATCCTGATTAAGATATGATTTTGTGCAAAATGTTTAAGGTGGAAGGTCTGAAGCCGGCACGTTTGGATAACCTCTAATCACTTTTTCATATTTTTGGGTTAGTCCGATACTTAAACTCCATGCTCCCAAAAACTCAGATGTGTGAAAGTAAAATTAAAATGAGTTAATTGACCTCAAAACTGTTGTTTATAATGAAAAGTTTAAACAGTGCCGGGCACATGGCTTTGTTTCCATGGGCATGTTAATGAGCCATGCCACTGTTTGCACAGTGATTGGTTCATGACCACTGGGAACCAATTGAGCTATTGACAAGGGTCACTCAAAGGGAACCATTAACCGTGGAGAGACGAGTGAGCCAGTTGTGACTAATTACTACCATTGTTCTGATTAGTGTGTGGTGTTCTCAAGTTAAAAAGTCGAGATTTAAAAATATACTTTTGTTTTATCACAACATCACAGAGGTAAAGCTACAAGTTGATTGCACACGATAATTAACACACAGAACAGAATAAATAAGTATGTGTCATATTACAGCCATAAATGCGTAAGAAATGACTACTTTTTCTTTCAATGCGATTTTCTCGGAACCGTTTTTTGCTGAACTCAGAAAATATATAGGTCAAATGTACTTGTGGAAAAATTAAATGGGTAATTGCGATCCAAAGTTGCCAGTCACACTGTGCACTAGCTTCACAGCCTCCACCTTGAGAGTGTCTGTATAGGGACATTCCAATATAATAAATTAAGTGTTAAAAACACCCTGGCACACAGAACATTTTACTTCAATGTCATTTTTGTTTGTTTGTTTGTTTGTTTGTTTGTTTGTTTAGTTTGTTTGTTTGTTTGTTTGTTTTTTTTTTTTTTTGTTTTGTTTTTTTTGTTTTTGTTTTTGAAAACTGAAATGTCTCTGTGCCTATTGGTACTAATTTCGTGTTGCTTTGCAGTGGGTGGGGGTACATTCTGAAATATGGTCTTTTAGGGCCATGATCGCTGGTGTATACAGGTATTTACAGAAAATCCATAATATTTACCATTTGCGAGAGGTAATAAGACTCCTTGGTTGATAACCATATCGAGGCATATTGTTTAAGTGATAGGTTACCATATGCTCAATGTTTTCTGTAGGGAAGGCTGCCTCAAACAGAAGATATAATATGGTGTGGTGAATCGCAAAATTCCTTGCAAATTCATTTCACGGATGGTATATCATGTTGCTAGTTGCTCCTTTGGCTGCTTTCCATACTTTTTTATTCAGCTAATATCTGTGTGACTGACCTCATAGACATTTGGTTTTGCAAGATGCTTCACTGTTTGTTCAAATGGTGAACTTCCACGTTGTGTGCAAATTGTTTCTTAATATAAATCTTTATTGGTACCCATTGTATCTGTGAAGACAGGTAATAAACTATCTTTAGCATCATGACGTTTATACTTTAGAACCTGGCCGTTTGGGAAATATCTTACAACATTTAACAGTCCAGTAATACATTTATATCTTACGGTTATAAGGTTGTGGAAGTCGATTAATATTGTTTATCAATGTTTTAGCATACATTTTTACTTCCTTTTTATCCAATGACACTTTCTCTCAATGTAGGCATGTGCACCAGTGGGAATATATACCAGCATTTTACTTGTTCATCCAGGAGGTATCTCACCAAGTAAGCTGACCCCATGTTTCGGCTGATCCCACCTTCCTGTTCGTTTAAAAATTATATCAAGAAATGTTGCATAAATATCTAATATACTCGTGAACTAGTGAGAATTTATACGGAATCTTCAATTTTTCTGGCTGTGCTTTTTTCAAACCATTGTGGAAAGGAAAATCCAAAATATGGCAATAGCTCTTCAAACTTGCCCTGAACTCTCTGCTGCAATGTGTTAAACTGTGCTCCTTGACCACCCATCATAATAAGAATTGTTTTATCTGACTTGTTGCTTTTCTTTAGAGCTTTACGGAAATCTGTCAGAGCCCTATCAATGGCTTAAACTTGGCTAAAATGATCAGGACTGTATTCTGAGGAGAACATGTCAGAACAGTTTGGATGTATTTGGTAACTCTGGTGCAATTGTTTTATCCAATTGAACATCACCATATGTAGTGGAAGTGATAAAATACATGAATGCTACTTTTTTTTTTAATTGGGCCCTATAGTGTAAGTCAAATGTTCGATAGAAGTAATAATCAACAGTTGGATTCTTAAAGCCAAGCAGGCGAATATTGAACATTGGATGCTCTGATCCGTCTTCAATTCACTAAGTGATATATACTGCATCTCTAAATTTATCCTCATCCAAGGATGACCGTTGATGTGCGTTGTGTTCGGATTACCTTTGCGAACTTCAGGTAGTTCTTGTTGCCTATGCCCTGTCAAAAGGGCAAGAAGCTTTGAAAGGGTGCATCCCGAATAACATTGTTCCAGTCTAAAACTATTCCACTCAGCTTATTCAGAAAGTACTTGTGGGTTTCTTTCAAATTCTTTAGCCATGCATCTCCAACATGGAGTATTGACAGTTTGAGCAAGTTTGTTTTTTGAATTTGAAATTTTCTTGATATACCGACATGAACATTTTGAAACGCACTACCATTATAACCATTAGTCTGACCTCCAGAAATGTGATTTCAATGATGCTGCATCTGCAAAGAGTTTGAGGCCTTTGTTGGCAAATGCTGTATAATCAACTTTACCCCTCAAAATTCGAACACATTCACATTTTATTGGACCTAACATTTTCTTTGCATTATCAGTCAATCGAAGAGTACTACTGTTGGTGTATATCCAGTCTTTTCCTACACACATTAAAGGTTTGTTATCTGGAAAAAATTTTTATTATTATTGATGACCAAAAATCAAGTTTTGGGTGAACACAGTATTGGCTCTCGATTGCCACATATGTACGTTACTCGGAAACATGTGTTTCTAATGGGATGACCCTACTGATCTTTTTATCTCCATGTATTGGGCGGTGAGTAACTTGTCCTCGTTTTCTGGTTACGTTTTCTTCTGATTTACATGTATTGGTTGCTTTTCGGTATTCACATACATTTTTTTCTTGCAATCTTTATTTTTTATTGATGGATTGTGTAGACAAGAAATTAAGTCACTCAAAAACACAAAAAAACATTGTTGTAGCCTCATTCTCCATAAATTGTGTCATGTGTCCAGAATATCTACAGACAAAAAGCACTGCATTTAACAAACGCCCAAAACTTCTCCTCACATAAGTATACACGGGTTCCAACGATGGATATAACTGAGCTGGAACATCAGATGAGCTGCCTAAATATCCAAAAATTAGTCGATACATGACCGCGGCTATCTGCGAACTCTGCTAGAATGACCATAGGCCTCATGCGTTTTTTGTTTGTTTGTTTGTTTGTTTGTTTTTTTTTTATTTCCTTTTTCCAAACACAAGTCTACTTGTGGAAAAGCCTTAGTAACATCCAACGTTGTTTTTGCAGATACATGGCCACGTACATCACTCTTTTTATCACAGAAAGCTTGGTTTTCAGCGTTTTTATAGCCACTCCAGCCCCCGAATGCCTTTGTTCCACGACAATGGATTTCATAATATGTTTAACATTTTTGTGTTTTTTGGCCCGGCATTAGATATGTGTGTCAAAAACAAAAGCAAATTAGTAAGTATTGTTGCATAACAACTTTACTCATGCTATATATGGGGTAAAGGTAAAAGGAGTATATAAAAATTGGTTGACATATAGCTCCAAATGTGGCTACAATTTATTCTTTACATATGAATGAGACCAAAATAACAAAACAGCCGGTTGAAAAGCTTTAAATTTTCAAATAATATGCAGCTGCTGAACAAATATACAAACAAGCTTGTTGTTCTGATAGATATCTTCTGGCGATATAATTTAATTATATTCATGATAATTGGAAGAATATTGCTTTCCATTTAAGGAGTGCTTATGCTGTGGGTTCTATCACCTAAATTTTGAAAATAAATAGCTATGTTATCAAGCATACATACATACATATATATATATATATATATATATATATATATATATATATATATATATATACATATATATATATATATATATATATATATATATATGTGTGTGTGTGTGTGTGTGTGTGTGTGTGCATATGTGTGTGCAGTTGAGAAATTTCACCTGCAAAAACATCTTGGATAACATCAGTACGGGAAACTTTTAACATAGATAGTTATGATGATAGTTGGCCAAATAGAAATAACGAATGAGTTTTGGCCCACGAAGTACTTCAACTAAACAGAAGCTGCTTAGTCCTTAAGTGTTACAGCCTTTTCCAGATAAACAAATATTGAATTTGAGCAAAATGTAAGGGAAAAAAAGTTCATGATGTGTACACCTCAGCTACCAAGAGAATAGATTTTTTTGTCCCCATTTCTCTTTTCCCTACCCAAGTCCAACACTCTTTGAAGATAGACGCTGATCACTGCGCACATTCTCAGCCAATTTGTCACTTTTTTCTAAATTACTAGAACAGCTTTCTGTGTCCACTTTCCTTTTCTTTTTGTTGCAAAATACTTTCTGTCACCCGATTTTTGTGATCAATGTGTCAATTTAAAATAACTTTTTCGAAAAATTAACATGATTACCACATTGCATTTCACATTTGAAGAAAAAACGTACTGGGCAAATCTAATTAGAACCCCTAATGTATTGACTCAGGTGCCATCTCATAGACTACATAATTGCAATAAGGTTGAGTAACTGGAATATTGTTTGAAGTCCAGGCCAAGTCTGGGCTATGTAGTGAAGGCTTGCAAGGAGAAATGGAGATGAAAACTACCCTACCAGTTGGCTTTTGGTCTGGTACCTTTAGCTGAGGTGTATAAACATAGAATTGCAACCATAAAGGATAAATATGAATGAACGCATCTCAGTATTAGGTCACTTAATTTCAATATGGAACTAAGCGAGCATCATTTGCCAAAAGCTCTATCAAAGAAAGCATATGTTTATAAAATATATGCCTTTATTGTACATTCATCGACAAACATCAATATGGTACAAATGAATATATATATATATATATATATATATATATATATATATATATATATATATATATATATATATGCAAGATAGTATATTACATTGGGCCATATACAAACGTTTGAATATAATAAAGGGGGTGCTTTAATTTTCACAGTTACAATCGAAACAGTCCTGATGTCATTTTTGGGGCTTATTTATGGGCTTCAGAGCAGGCATTGACATAGTTTACTGCAAGTTATATGACTTAATGATCATCATTAAGACTTGACATGAGAAAAGTGAATTTTTTCCTCATCTGTCAAACTTGTTACATTGTATACTTTAAGTCTGCAGAAAAATGCCATTCTTTGAGAGTCGTACCTCACAGAATGGAGCAGTAAGTGCATCTGATCTTCCATTTGTGATAGATTACAGTGGTTTCATAGTCTATTTTCAAATTGTATCCTGTTATACCTACTTGTACATATAGTGGGGATTTTGTGCACTTGATAAGTGCGTTTACCATTTTCGGCTTGGTGATTGGTGCAGGAGTCTGCTGGTTCAAGGCCCGGCTGTTCTGTGGTCACACAACACAAACATTTTGGAGGCTCCTTTGATGCTGGTGGACAAACATATGTACAGACCCCGACCTGGGACAACTCTGAACAAAACATTTAATTTGTGCCGGAACGAATACAGTGACATCGACCGTGTCCATTA
The DNA here is from genome assembly GCA_964020975.1 of Hermodice carunculata. Lineage (NCBI taxonomy): Eukaryota > Metazoa > Annelida > Polychaeta > Eunicida > Amphinomidae > Hermodice > Hermodice carunculata. The sequence continues at coordinate 52,343,414 of OZ026628.1, read as the reverse complement.
TGGCATCCACGCATATCTGCTTGCATTGTACCATTCTCTTTAGTAATGGGCATTTGGTAAAGTTGGTATGCATGTTTTGCATTTTTGGCTGGGTCATAGCTGCTGAGGGTTGCTGTTTCGAGGCTCAGCCATTCCATGATCACAAAACACTGTCAATTCAACCAGACGAAATTCATAATTTCTTATCATATAAAATATAAAGTATAGAGGGAGCAACTTTGGCGAATATTTATAAAATTTCAATTTGGAATGTAAATATAGTGTAACTATGAAATACAAACTTTACTCGATGATAATTTTTGGCACAAAATAAACATTTATCTTCCAATTTTATTATTATTTATATTATTTACTGAGCTCAAAAAACTGTCCTGCCACTGGTTCCTTTCGAAAAATTCTAACCTTTTCAGTTTATTGGCATATCTGTGAGAAGTGGCAAAACTATGTTATACTGGGACAACAAATAGTTTTCCATATACATGTTTTGGCATCTGCCCCTAACCCATGGTAAGATAAACTAATGTCATTTAGGCGATATATGCTATTGGTAGGTCTATGGTCAGAATGAATACACACACCCATTTACAAGGTTCATGATATGACAATGAATGAAACAAAGTTAGAGCTAGGTTCCACACGTTAGTATGAACAAATCACTCACAAATCTCATTGACGTGCATTCATGGTCATAGAATATAGATACTCTCTCTGAAAAGAAACAATCAAATTTTTAAACTCCGCGATGAAATCACATTAATAATCCTGTACCACAAAACGGGAAGACAAATCCATTGTGGGGCCAGGAGGCACACTTTCCTACATAGTAGGCCCATCTTTTCCAGACTGTGTATACTGCTTATTTTCTACAAATATATGCCAGTTTATAAATTTGTTTGGCAAAATATTATTCGTATCTCCAGCCCTGGTTAATGATTGATCGTTTGTGAATCGGGCTCTTGACTGTCAAAGTTCTTTTGAGAGCCACAACCAGTTCTCTCATCATTTTTTGTTACAATGCAAAATCTCTATTGATGACTACAAGCTGTTACTTATGCCTGCTCACAGTAATTATCAAAGTAAAAGGATGTTATGAAGAAAAAATCTTTCGATATTTTCTCCCTCTAGTATGAGTGTCAGGTATTATTGATTTGAAGATATCATATTGCTTGAAGTGCATGTACAAAGAAACTAAATCACTCAGTACAAATAGACGACTTTTACTGCTCGAATCCACTCCTAAGGCAAAGAAGATATATTACCATAAACAACAAGATACGTAAAAATATCTGGTCAATTGCCTAACAGATCTACAGTCCCGGGTTTTGCAGCCACCTTCTTTTAGTCGTAAAAACGGACTCGTCACTTTGGGTGCCAACGTTTGAATTAAAGATTCCAGCTATTTGCTCATGATGATCCTGTTAAGAAGTTCACAGGACAACCTCGGTCTGTGCATCCTAGATCAGTACAGTAGAGTTCAGGTCTGTCAAATTGTCTTGTACCCTCTCTAAACTACTTTTTCTTCTTCATAAACTCCTTGTTTTTTGTGTTTGTTTTTGTTTTTGTTTTTTCCTTTTAGACGCAAGTGGTGTTAACTGACCTATCTCCAGCATTGAGTTATGAATGAAAATCACAAAGGTATAGAGGGGTACATAAGTTTCTATTTATCAGTGGGTATTTGAGGACTGCTTCTTTTGGTGTCTGGTTTCATAACTCCTTAACAAAAATGAGCACATTTTTACTACTCCTTTCCCCACAGGCTCCACGTCCTTTCGCATCTTTGTCCAAATGCAAGGAAGCAAATAGGTGAGGTCGACAAGGGAAGTGGCATTTGTGTAGACTTGAGCAGATTTTCAACATACGGGCGCTAAGTGTGTGTAGGACCTTAACCTCCCCCCTCCATACACACACATACTTCCTGGGGCTTGCATTGAAAATGCTGTGAGGCAAGGGGTGACCAGAATGCTGTGCACACGAATATGAAGACCCTCCTCTGCCACTGCCTCTTCCTCCTTGACTGCCTTTGTTTCCACCACTTCAGGGGATACTTGAACTTTCTGCTCTGAAGAAGCTTTGGTTTGCCACCACTACTACCTCCATACGTTTTGTTCAGGAATGTGTGTGCCATTTAAGGCTTTCACTAAAACAGCAGTTGACACTTCCTGGGTTTAGGTAGCAAGTTTGGGGTGATGAACTTGTGTTGTGTGACCACCTGACCGATGAAGCCTTTCAATTCTTGAACATAGCATTGGTCTGTGCCCCTTTGTATGTGGAGAAAGATACGGCCCCCTATCCTTGTTCTTCTGATATGTGCGACATGGGCTTAATGCCATGGAGTTAAATTTCTTTGGAGGATTACAGACCTCGATAGTGGGGGGTGGTTGATGAGTATGTCAATAGCGTGTGCAGCAAATGCTATGTCAAGTGGATCTGCCCTGTCCTGAAATTTGCAGCCGTTGTGCTTCTTCGTTTTGGCCCGGGGACACTCAGAGATATCCTGCAGCATTTCTCTCACTGTCTCACCCACTACACTGGTCTAAATATATGTCATACAGAATGTCAGTGCTTTGGCAGCAAATTCTCCGATTCAAATATGAAGGGAGGGCTCACAGTGGTGAGAATCTACTGTACATTAAGGAGATAGATTGCAATGGGAAATGGCAATGCATGTTAGCCTCCAAAGATATGTGAACTCCTGGCAAGGAAGGAGCAATATCCCGGCCAATTATATCCTGATCTCCAGGTTTGGGAGTGAGGGTGGCCCATGGAAGAAGGATCTGATGTGTTGGCACTGGGCGGCAGAGAAGGCCATAGGTCCCTTAAGACACCTACCAATAGTGTAGGTGTGAGAGAAGGATAAGATCTCTGCTCATGTCCCACTTCTCGTCAGCTTGTTTGTGCTCCTAACGACCTTTGAAGGGATCTGTGGAGGAAGGATTGGTAAATGAGGGAATCCCTTGAATTGGGTGTAAATATGTTTAAATGAACACTTTTCAAGGGTTTTAGGACCTTTAATTAATTATGAATTCATTCATTCATTTATTCATTTATTTATTATCATCGTCATTTGGTTTGCTGGTTTGTTGGCAAAATCTGTCTAAAATGACTTTTCTAATTGCACAAAAACTAAACATCTCTGCACGATAGGTGCCAAAGCTCTTGACCGCAGATCAGAAACGTGTCAGATTCCTGGCTTCCCATTAAAATTTATGTCATTTTGAAGCAGATCCTCATGATTTTTTGGCCCGGATTGATAGGATGATTTTTTATTTGTAACCATTTGTGAGACCTGGACTCATCACTTTGAGCCAGAGACCAAAATTAAGTCTAAAGAATAGAAGCATCCAGGCTTACCACCTCACAAAAAAGCAAATTCTGTTCCTTCTGCTGAAAAGGTGATGGCTTCAATCTTTTGGGATTCCAAGCTAGTCTGCTGAATGACCTTCCTGAAAAAGGCTAAAGTATCAATAGAAGATATCATTCTGACCCACTGAGACAGATGCATGAAGGTATCAAAGCTAAGCAACAGGAGATGTTGTTCCAACATGACAATATTCCTATTTACAAGTCAGTGGTTGCCATGTCAGCAATTCATGATTGTGGCTTCAAACTCATTTACCATCCCCCTTATTCACCTGCTTTAGCCCTGCCAGACATCCAATTGTTTCTGAAAATTTAAAAGAGAGGTAGCTGGTCGCCGTTTTCCCAGTAAAGATGACGTCATTTCTGCTGTGAATGACTGTTTTAGGGTGACTGAAGAATATTTCTTCTTGCCCAGCATGCAGGCCTTGCACCAACGCTGACAAAAATGTGTTAACCTGGAAGGGAAGTATGTAGACAAACAAATGCAAACCGTTGACTTTGCATGGGTATTCACAACTAGGCTAAGAATATTTCAGCCAGCCCTCGTACCTTCCAAAACCACAAAACTTTCTGTTTTTCAAAACTGCTAAGTGGTGGCACTCAACCTTTGATAATATAAATATATGAATACAATGTCAACAACCTTTGATAATATAAATATATGAATACAATGTCAACTTTGCCTGGTCAAACATATGGTAGAAAACATTTTTACTACGAATGAGCTATGGTAATGGTCACATCCTATCCTAAAAGCTTTTCTGGATATTTGATGGCCACATTGCATGGACCCTGTGTGAAAAAAGCTATTGGCTCTGTTGAATGCTGACTTTAACAGTGTAAATCAACCCACTTTTGGTCAGAGTACAACTGAGTCAATAACTTTAACTCGACAAGGAAACAGTTCTAGATGACAAGCGTAATTCATTCATGCATCCAGTTTATTCGTTTAAATATACATTGACGTTTCATGAGCACAATTATAGAGTAAAAAGCTTTACATACTCTCAATTTTATTAGCATTGACCAATTGTTGCCTGTGGATAAGTCTGCATAGGGTGGTCCCAGATCTTAAATTTCGATGCATACTGTAAGACAGAGTAATGTTTTCAATCTACCTGCTATTTTGGACATGTTAGCTCTGCTGGCCTAAGGTCGCAGAGTTTGTGTGACCGTTCATGTCTGTTTGTCTGTCTATCCCTTCATTAACCTTTGCTAGTTAGCGCTATAACATCCACAGTTTTCAAGTAAACCCAGTATACCTTTCACGACCTACAGAATATATAAAAATCTAGGATCTTTCCGATGTTGATGGGGCCACCTACAGTATTACGAAACATATAGGTCAAAATTTAAAAATCTTGTAAATGCATTATCACTTTTAATTTTCAATGGATTTTCATTAAATTTATTGCTTCAAAATATACAACAATCATCAAAAATCAAAGATATAAAAGCAAAAAGTATCAAATGTTTTGAATTTTCTACGCTTTGCACAAGTCTACACATAGATAGAGTCAAATATTCTCTTTCAGAAATAATCAGCAAACCGTTTAATCATAAAGGTAAACCATACATAAAGATTAATTCATATTTAAAGAAATCATATTGGTCACATATTAAAATCATATTGGTCACATATTAAATATTCAAAAAGTAACGTTGAATCTTACACCATTGTACTTTTAACAGACGCTATAAAATTTCTTTTCGATAACCCCATTGATCAATGTGGACCATATTTTTTTCAAAAAATACAGGACATTTCATTGGGTGGCAAATGTTCCCCGTTACTCGCTGATATATGGTTTGAATCTAAGTATATGGATAAAGTGGTGAAAAAGGATTTTCACATCCCTACAAAATTATCAAATTATGCGAGGTACATTGATAACATTACCTGTGTAAATGTACAAAATTTCAATGGAACTGTTACAAAATTTTACCAAAAAGATATCCATGTGGAAGGTAACAAATCAGATGATTTCAAGAATGTGTTTCTGAACTTGGATATTCAGGTCATAAATAACAAGGTTTGAATTATAGTCTATCACAAAATTGATGAGTTTGACATTGAAGTAGTTAATTATCCTTTCTCTGACAATGATATTTCTAAAACAATTGGATATAGTACATTTTTGTCCCACCTTTTGAGCTGTGGTGGTTTTAGTTCTATATTTCAGAACTTTGCATCCAGAACCAAATTATTTGACAAAAATTTGAATCACCAGGATTTAAACACGTCCTTTAGATACAAAAATCTAGTAATTATGCTGCAAATGTCCAGAGATTGTTAGAAGGTTCAGTTTCGATAATTTTAAAGATTTTAGACTTGTTTTGGTATTTAATTTATGTTTTCGCATCATTCATCATTATTCGGGATAATAGATTAAACTACAGTGAGATAAAAATATCAACATTTTTCCACCAGGCTTGAAGTGTACATCTGGACTTGACCCCGCTCCCCCAAGAGTACACTCGTTGAAATGTCTACATTTTGGGACGGGCTCTTAAACATTTCCCCAATGTCAAAAATTACTCAAGTCGGCTGTCCAACAACAGGGCCGCAAGTCAGTCATAGGGTATCCCCAGAGCGTTGCCGTGGCCAGAGAGTGACAGCTTTTACTCAAATGTCACAAAATTGACTTATTTATTTGAAACATTTACTCGGAGTTGGAGACTTTCATAGTGAGGGGTAGTCTCTGGTGCAAGATATCTATTATTACAGTACTTGTAAGGAGTTGCCTAGGTTTGTTCAGATGGTCTAGCTCTAACTGTTCATTTTATAATCACTGCGATTGAATACAAGGCCCCAGTTTGTTTTTACTTCAGTTATACACTGGGGTGGCTGGACTAAGGTGAGCTATCCAGCTAGAATGGGTGCACACTCGATCAGAGGTATGCCAAACTATTCTTAATGAGCTTGTACTAAACAAATTTAGTTATCATGTTTCATTTCACAGGTATTCTTTATTAATATGGAAGCTCTGTGCTGATAAAAAAGCTTCACTTATTTAGCTGACTCACCATTTGCTACGTCCATATTTATTCAGTATCATTTGGGTTGTTTTTTGTGGAAAATCTAGCTCTGACAAAGAGCCGCTTGGTACAGGCTCCAAAACATTTTTTGAATAGTAATCCATGAAGACACTGTACTATATATGGGCAAATGCGGCCTATGTCAAAATTCTACGGATTAATATTTCCAATATATGTACTATAATACTGTTATATTTATATAGGTTAGACAGTGGCAGATTAGCCTTTGTGGAGTATAGAAATTGAACTACGGAATAGGGTAACCACGATTATAAAAGGTTGTAGACTCAAATACAATTTCTTTGCCGCGGTCTGGGCACCCACCCTCACCAAGCACATCTATAGACACACAGAATGCCAGCATGAATGGTCTTGCGCACAAATCTTAGCATAAATGTTTTCTGGTAACATTAAATTTAAGTAAAAATTTCAAAGCAAACGTATCCACGAGCTTATGGGCGGTTTTAGTGCATGCAAAAGTGTAAATGTTCACTGTTAATGATATACATTACTTAGAGATGTCTAAAAGATATTATGGCCATGTATTGAGCGATTTCGGAAATAAAAACAAAAACAAAAACATGACGGTACAGTAATAAACAACATACCTTTTATAAATTGGCAGCCCAACCAACCTAAAATTGTGCTATAGCTAAATTTTTAAAGCACAATTTGGGGCACAAATATTTGTAATACTTCGACTATGATTAGAAAATGCAACTGACATCCTCTAATCAGTAGCCATGTTATAGGCCTACTATTTGCGAAAATGTGATAATTGGACTATTAATCACCAGTCGATCAGCCGAGTAAGTTATGATGTGTCAAGTAGCCTTGAACCAGCAACATTGTTTTCTATCGGCACGAGAATGCAATGTTCACACTGATTTCATTGTGATCAAAACCACTGAAATTATACAGTTACATAATGTTTACTAATCCATATTACATTTGAATTATAATTTAAAAGAATCCGTAGGACTAGCTGATTAGCTGGTTCAGTGTTTTGGGGGGAGGTCCTAGGTTTTTGTATGGTCAGAGGTTTGAGGCCTTTTGTTCTTGTTTTGTTGTGCTTCGAGAAAATAAGAAATACATACTTTGGTACGGCCAGTAAAAGGCAAAAGATCAATGCATCTTCCAGAAAACGGCCAGTCTATCCTCAAGGATATCATTTTTATCAGCTATTTTGGTTCCTTTAAACAGAAATATCTCTAGATTGTTTCGCTTTGAAACATGTGCTGTGTGGTCATGGGTTCTGGATGGACAATGTGGCAATGTCTATTCACAACCCATGATCATATTATATGTGAAGACTCCAGTGCAGATTGTTATTTGATATTCTTAATAACACTCATATTTAGTCAGGAGATGTCCTATGGTGTCTATATTGCTCAGCTGATATTCAAGCGTATGGCAATAATTTTAGAAGACAAATAAACAGACTTTGAAGACAAGGTAGAACGATTCTCTATTTTGAAGTGTAAATACGGTTTTATGGTAATCATAGAATCTTCTTGACCAATCTTATCTTTGATCTATAAAAGAAGTCGCATTAGGGTTGAGTCGAAATGAATAAAAAGTGAAAGTTCATGAAATTCCATGTTAAAACATGGGAACATACGGATTATGAATAATGATGTTATGGTTGATTCAGCTGCATAACTAAACACAACTAACTGTAAATATCACAGCGCAGTTTTGAAAATTACAATTTCATTGCCATGGAAATTCCCCGTTGCGGATTCAGTACAGAGTACAGAAGCGTTTTCAGTACTGGTTTTGAGATTCACGGTTTCACCCCATCAAATTTTGCCTGCCATAAGTTAGGTGTGGCAATAGAAATAAGAGGGAGATAGAGGGGGGGAAGAGAGAGAGAGAAAGAGAGAGAGAGAGAGAGAGAGAGAGAGAGAGAGAGAGAGAGAGAGAGAGAGAGAGAGAGAGAGAGCAATTTAAGGATGATCAAAACGAGGGATAGTGATTCTGAAGCACATGAGGCTAATTTTTTGTTTGGTAACTATCATAGATAATTCAAAGCATGAGACTGTAATTTTTGTTCCAGATAATTAAGCATATTGTATCGTTTACGCAGATTTCTAAATTATTTCATTTCTTTGCAGCCTTTGCCTCCAGAGCAGACCAAGTTTCACGTTATTTCTACTGTAACACCAAAAATTAGGTCTGCTGTGGAGGCAAGGCGCCTTCAATAAGTACAGGTCTCCCAGTGAGCTGACCACAAGTAGGGATTGTGTTTGCAAACCAATAGCTACATATACAGGCAGGTTAAAGAGAGAGAAAAAAAGAAAACATTTGACAAACGCTCTACACCATGATGGAACATGGACCAAGAAATTATTTGTAATTAGAGTAAGTAAGGTCCAACACCATAACTTACAATATAAGTGATAGGAACCAGGAATTAGTGTGGGGGTTTTACAATTCAGACCTGCAGAAGATGAGTAAGAAAAAAGGTCAGGATAAAAACATTATTTAGAAATAAGTCACCCTTTGAATTGCCATGGCATATGAAATCGTTAAGGTATGCTTACATAACAGAGACGTACGAGATCTCGTATTTATTAACGCTGGTGGTACATGATGATCCTTTCAAAAGCCCTTACTGCAAGGTCTACCAGTAGATAAATAGGCTGATTCTGGGAGTACTCCTAAATCGGATATTTTCTGCGCCTACCTACACTTAAAATCTGGACAAGGGAGGTAGTTCTCTTGTGATAACCAGAGGGTAAAATGAAGAAATCAAAGCCTGGTCATTTTGATGGTCATAAGATGACAACTAATATGTGGAAATGTTTTATTAGCTACTAAATGATAATTCTGATGCGGTTGGTATTTTACCTGATGACCTAGAGGAGTCATAGCGTGATATAGAGGTCAACCTGTCGTTCTTGCAAATGAACTGTCCATGACATACTTTGAAAGACACACATTTTACTATTAAATATGAAAGTTGTAAATATTTCAATGACAGCATTTTGGAGATGGTCCATTTATCTTGCAACTTGTGCGACAAAGAAGAAGCAATGTAGCTCCAATGCAACAGCATGATCCATAATGACAGTTTTAAAGAAGAAAATAATATCCTATTATGTATATGATGCTACATAAAAATTTCAAATCATGCCACATGCACACAAGAGCTTTAAAGAGAAAAGTCCATGTATTTTCTTTTTACATTTAGCTTCCCTGTGATCATGAGAATGTATTAACTTCCTCATGTAAACACACACACATACACATACATACATGCATACATTCATACATACATACATACATACATACATACATACATACATACATACATACATACACACATACAGAGAGCCTGGAGGGGGGATCAGGCAGTGATTGTTGCACCTACATGCGATAAACTAACCGAAGCCGAAATCAACAATAGCATTTACAGGGACTCCATGTATTGCTAGCAACTTTCTCCAAGGAAGGGCTCACGGAACCTCACAGGAAGCTGTCTTGCTTTTTCTTTCGTTGTGGACATCCAGATGACTCTGCAACCCATTTCTGCCAGTGTAGAGTCAGATATGACTGGTGCAATAGTACTCCTGCATTAATTATTGTGCAACAGGTACTTGGCGACGCTTCTCTCTCGAACTGGCAAGGTGATGCACGCTTAGCCTCCCCCCCCCCCTTCCCTGAAAGGACATCACCAGTTTGGGTCTGGAGTGGACCCAACTTTAACCACAGTGATTCTGTATCACTTCCAATTCTTTGCATACAGACTTTTTTTTGTCAAGGTCGACCCTTGTTTCATTTGTCTCATCTCAGCGATCCACATAGTACCTTGCGAGGCATACAGTGGTCCTAAATTTGATCAGTTGGCCTGCCCATATGTGCTGGTCTTTCATGAGCATTTCTTTTATACTTCTCTTTTTCACACAGTGCGGGAACATGCAAAACAGGTTGCATTTCATATATTTTTAAATTATAAGTTGGACAATAATCATCACCTGATTTAAAGACAAAGAACTTTTTTTCATATGCAAGATTGAGACTCAGCTTGTGCCATAATTGAAGATTTTTTTGTACATTTGTCCGCAAAAATGGTTTCTATAAGCACTAAATTTAAGTAAAAATGCAAGTTAAAATATTAAAGCAGACAACATTTTTTTTTTGCATCGTCCAGGTTTTATCACCATTTTTTCTTTACGACAATCATTTTTCTTTAAGTCACAGTTGCTATACCAGCAGCATTCCTGCACTGTAGATGTGTGTAAATATCATCTGCTTTCAACTAAGCTGTCTACCGGACATCACTGATATCATAATAAGCTGTGGCATTGAACTTCTTTGGAACACTAAAAAATCAACAGTATTTAATGTATTTTCCAAGAATGTCCATATCTGTATATGTACAAAATATACCATAACTGGAACACGTCACATGTGTACCATATGATGATAATATAATGATTTGCCTCTGACAGCAAAACAATTATGGAATCAAATGGGAGAAGATATCAGTATTGCACGTCAATCTTATTAATAACTGCATGTACATTCATCTCATACTACCAGAAAACTTTGCATGCGTTAGTTCATTTAGAATCGTGTCCTAATCTAAAGACTTCCACATCTAGAGGCCAGAAATGAAGAAGGGAAAAATACATAGATTGATTTATATCAGAAAATCTTTATATCTTTATTGCTAGGCCTATCTAAAGATTATATGCTTTTTCCATGGTTTGTTAACTTTGTTTACAGTCTACAAAAACCAGAGGCTGGTCCAGCCTTTTTCTCATTTTGCCCTCTCTACACAAGGTGCTAACTTTAACTACATGTGGGCTCTTGAATTACATTTGATCTCCTACTGTGATATTGTGTTCAAGTGTGTTAGTTCACAGGCATGTGTCTTGACTGTGGCAGGTGCTGTGGCGCATTCTGAACTTACCCCCCCCCCCCCCATGGGACTGCAATATTCTTGCATACAATTAAGCTACCTGTAGTGTACCACATTGACAACACAGACTGCCTACAAATAGCAAACACAAAGTATCGACTTAAACATGTATATCAATGCTTCTGCACGGGACTGCAACATTGTTCTATATTCAGTGCTTAGAAATATTACATTAATGATCATATATATTTTCAACATCATTGACATAAGTGATTGCAGAATTAATCACCCTCTAAGGACAATATGGCTGACTTTCACTTAGCTCTAGCCAATGGAACCTCAGCACGTTAGAAATCAGCACATTCGAAAACTACTAACAAAACATCCAATAAACATGCTCTGTGGACCCTGATTTTGCATCATTCTTAACAGAGGGAGCACACAGAAGAAAAACAAATCAAAGTCCTGTAAGGAAATTCACACATGATACAGAATTCAGTGAGACATTTAGCCCTAAAGTCTCCATTTTAGAGCTAATAATGTGGCAATATTCCACTTCCAACAACACTATATGGCATGACAGTCACCTCTATGATGGGTTATTGTATACTAGTGCACATCTGCAGGACATTATTCCCCTGTAGCCAAAAGACAAAGGACCTAAACTGGCATCACCTTGCTTTCATGGCTGACCTTCTGGTATGCAGCAATGACAATATTATCAACCATCAACAAAGAGTAGCAGATGGGGACGAACTATCGCCACCTTCACAAAACTTTATTGTCTTAACATGATTGAAATTGATGAACCCTAACTTATCCAAACTTGGATTTCACAGGTATGGTGCTGGGTTGGGATCCAAAACAGTCTGCAAACCTGAAAACCTGAGGAAAAGAATTCACAACCAAGGTATCCCAGTAACCATGTGATAATCAACCCAAATCCCTCACACAATGTGGAAACCAACCTACTTGAAAAGGTTTCAACCAACACCATCCCAACTCTCGCCTTTCATCGAAACAAACACAGCTTTACCATGGCCACTTTCTTAGCAAGTGCCCATTCCTCCCCGAAAATAATTGCCAATTTATGGGTTGTGAACCCAAATTTAAATTTATTTGAGGAAGAATCTTAGGACTTGAATGTTGCGTCTGATGAAGACCTAAACCCAGACTTACTTTGACTCAAACCCAACCATATCCACTCTACACTAAGATTGTACAGTGCAAATAAAGCAGTCAACCCATCTAGATGTTTCCAATAACCACCACACCACATGTCACTTTAAAATGCGACACTTCTGGAAACCAGACGACTCCCTCCACAGCCTAAACTTTACGTCTACGTGTTTTCAATGAAAAGGTTTGAGTCAGCTTACTGTATCAATTTTAAATCACTTTCAATCTTGTAGTTGAATGTCAACTTAAACTCACTAGGCACGAATCAGTCTGAAAATACACTATCCATATTCATTAATTTCAACCCAACAATAAGAACCATATTCAATACAGCAAAACATGGAGATTGAAGAGTTATCAAAGCATCAACATGCATCTCCCAACATCAACATAAGAGTCATTCCCTTTCAAAGAAAAACTCAATGTAGACATATCAGCAGGTGTACCCCTTGTGGAAGCTCACACAGCTGTTCTTCCTCCCAAAGGCCTAACGTTAGTTGGTGACAACTGTATGTATATACTTACAGTTCTCATGATGGCTTGTCAGTGCACATGCTCCACACACCTAATACCCAGTTACTACACTGTCAATGGCCATGCAAATACATTGAAATCAATCCAGCACACAAAATGTAAACCTAAATGACTCAGTCACTATTGGACTCTATATAGATACCCCATCAATAAGAAACACTGAAGAGTCCCATTGCTACAGATGTGGCCTACTCGCAGCATCATTAAGAGTATTGGTGGAACGGTATACATTCCAAATCTGGCCCACCAACCCTTTGCCACAAAGAAATCCGAACAGTTTTGCCAGGTCCACCTATATGGTATGTATGTTTATCCTGCAACCTGACCGAGGTATATATCATACAACCTATCTCCTCTGAGAATACACAAAACCTAAACAACATACAGTGGAACCTCATCAATTCAAACACCTTGGTACCCCGGTGAACTGTTAAGATTAATGAAGCATCTGGATTACTGAATTACACAGCCATTTTCAATGCTATTTCAAACTGAGCCCACATAGGTGGTGCTTCAGGGTCAATTTTGGCTGGCATTGAAAATGGCAGTGGTGGTCAGACACCCCTTCAATGATAAAAATATCAAGGATGTCAACTGTAATCTACATATTACCACCATTACCGCAGATAGTTTACTCGCAGTTGTCCATGTTGATCCAATCTCTCAACCATGTGACTACATCACAGTACCTTGCCAAATCATAGACAGTATCCATGGTTGAATACACTTGCACCTAGCCTATACACATCAGCTATCCAACTAAGCTGCTGATGTCATCAAGCAAGAAAGACAACTAATACTTGTTATATGTGAGTGCATTACACCATACACAGTCACCTGTCTACTAGACAATAAATGCATGTCAATTTAAAGAATGCCCTGATTCATCTTTGCTGGAATTAGCCCCATTTAATGTTCCACCATTGATTGATCTTAATCCCCAGTGGAAGTTTAGGCAAAATGGACATACTTCATTGTCACAACTTGTATAAAAAGAAAATTCTGTTTCCACAAATTCAACATCATAATGTCAGGTTGCAACTTGGAATTGTTTTCTGTATACTCACTGGCTTAATTGCTCATACCGGCTTTCTGCAACCGGCTTAGCATCACCCGCTGACTGTTGATATGTGTGTGTGGCATCTGCTTTCATCAACGATGCTTACTGGCCATTGTTAATATTATAATGAGTTGTAGCATCGGACTTCTCTTGATCGCTGAAAATTTAACAAATGTATTTCTCCCAGAATAATCCACGCAGATGTATACAAACAATACAATCAGGATAATGCACATGTGTAGTATGTAAAGCCTTTAAATTAAGCTTCTAAAAGCAAATGGATCGTGGCAAAAAACGAAGAGGGTATTACCATGTCACTTGATTACAATCATTTTGCTGACATTATCAGAAATCGTCATAAGGATTCATCAATTGAGAATTGCTTTCTGATTTAAAGATATTCACCCTTGAGAGGACCAAAATTGAAACAGGAGAGAAAAACTACATAGATGTAGATTGATTCATGACAGTAAATCCTTCCCTGTTAAGTGCCAGGTCTATACTAATGATGGCACTCAGCTTGTGACAACATGTTTAGCTGTCTTCAGGAACCCCAGCAGTTTTTGGACCTTTCATGTTAGTTAACTTTGCCGCATTTAGGAAATTAATGAAAATATGCTCATGTAAAGTTATGCACTCGGTACCCTCGGACATTACTGATGACAAACATCTTTTGCTCTCCTTAATTTACATTCAAACCCTGCCATCTTGTGTCTCCACCTATATAAAGAGTTTGGGGACACTGAAATGCTGCTGTTAAATCAACAGGGTTGGCACATCTTATCGCTTAACATAATATTCCACGATCCATATTTGCGAAAGAACAATGCACATACGCTTGTGTGCTGATGATATGCCAAGCATTTCTTTGCTTCCAGTGAGGAAACATTAATTTTCTTTCATCCTTCATACTAAACCGTACATTGAGGTGGATGGTCCAAACATTTCCCTGTTCTGGTAACCATCCAGTGTTCTTTCACAGAGACGTGGCTTGAAACTCCAAATTATTGTGCTGTTGTTGCTAGGTCTAAGTGCCAAAACATTAAGAAGATTACCTACCACAAATTGTCATCATGGCTGCCATACGGCTTATGAAGTAGTGAAAATCTGACAACTGCCAACGTTAACACCCAAACACAAATAGTTTGGAATAATTGACCTTATTAACACAAATTGACACAAATGAAGCCAGGCGAACTGAACTGGGTGGTAATATATAAGGGGTAGCTTGTTTATATGTTAAAGTACCATTGTATATCTACTGTTGGGGATACCTGGCATGTAAGGATATTAAAAAATTCTGCTCCTTTCAGTAATATTTGATATAACTATGATAAAGATAGATGTTTCAACCCTTTTATAAACTGGCCAAAACTGTCTGCTGATCAAATGACATCTGATTCAGAGTTTTCAACGAATGTCAACAGTTATGGAAAACAATTTAACTGAGAATTGCAGATGAGAAGTATCATGATCACATCCTTCATGTCAAGGAAATTTCTTGACTTAGTCTCAATTCAAAGTGTGAAGGATTAATTTTGACCAACACCAGGATACATCAAAATCATTTATAAAATATAACTGCGATAGTAGTCAACGGGAGATGCCATAGGGATTTTTACCTTTTTTGTGCCATTGGGGCTTACAGGCTATTATAACTACCCATGCCACAAATCATAATCTACCAGTAACACACGACCAGGCATGTGTTCAGACATTAAGGATAAAAGAAGCAGAGCCCATATGGCATGGTGCCATGACAAAGAAAGTATCATTCAACCAGGTTAATCATAAAAGCATTTTTTAGGAAACTGCTACCTTCTAACTTCATTCAGTCAAAAAAATTTCTGAGCACAAGTAAAATGTATGTTTATCGTAATTTAGACATGATCTGCAAATTATAAATCTGAATACGCTTTAAACTTGTCATCTGATTCTTAAACAAGCATTTAAGTTTGGGCCAAATATGCAAAATATCTACTAAAAATATAGAAATAACAGTTTACATGCTGATTCAGTCATTTATTCTCTATTTACTTTGCATTTTTGCACAGATTTAATATGTACCAATGTAGTTTCCAAAGTTGCCAATGATTTTTTTTCATCAGTGTTCATTTTAAAACTACAGTCAATAGGTCGCAGAGATCATGGTATCACTCATATCTGTATGTCCGCCCATCCTCCTGTCATTCCGTCTATCTGTAAACCTTTTTGCTTGTGAGAGCAATACAGTCCACATTTTTAAGCAGCCCCCAATAACTTTCAGCCCTTATGGGGTGTATAAAAATTCTAGGTCAAATTCAATATTGGTGGCACCACATACAGTTTGATGTACCATATGGGTCAAAATGTGAAGATATTGTGACCACTCTAGCATCCTAAATGTTTATAAAGATCTTCATGAAATTAAGTGGGATTATGGAGGTGGTCAAAATCTGACTTGCGTATAATACTATGGGTGCCACCTCTTATTCCGCGGAAATGACGTACCAAAATGTGTCTTCAGATATGAAACTCCATATCTCCAAAATTAATTGAATTGGACATACCAATTTATAGGATGTATAGACCATGTCCAATTCTAGTAGGTTACGCAAAATCAGTGACTTTCACTTGTTATTTTTGGGTGACCAGGCCTGTTAAGTTGAAAGAGGTGAATTTTTAATGGTAAGGTTTTCCTTGTGGATCAATGGTGACGATAATTCAGCCTCCAGACCAAAATGGCACATTAAATTATACACAAAATGGCGTTCAGAGAACGGATATCACTCGGCACCCACAGTGTTTTTATTTATTTATTTATTTATTTTTTTTTTGTTTTTCTTTTGAGACTTTGCAGTACAATTTTCATATTGTTGTATGTGAAAAGAGAGAGCACCTTTAGATGTGCTCTTGAGGGAAGTTCTGGTGACATACACCTCTGTAATGTGCTTTAATCAGGCTGCCTTTAAATCAATACTTCAAAAGTTTTCTAAAAAGTTATAAGAATTTGGTTTTCCATAGGAATGTGGTCCATTATAAAGTGCATCTCTGGAAAAAAAATTGGTGAAGCTGCGTTGGATCCATGTTGGGATATTATGGTAACGTCCTTCCCTTGTGCACCACTCAGATAGCCTTGAAGATAAATACTCTAAAGTTTCATAAAATGTTCATTAATAGAAACAGGAAGCTGGTTTTAGATACCAACCTGGTCCATCACATAATGCATCTCTGACAAACTCTTTCGTATAGCTATTGGTAATATTTTTTAGATGTCGCGGTAACATCATCAGGGTTGATTCCACTCAGACAGCCTTCAAACAAATACATTAAAAATTCCATAACAGGTTTAAAATGAATGAGAGGATTCTGTTTTCATGTAAGAACCTGGACCATAATAAGATACCTCTCTGAAAAAGGAAATTGGTAAAGCTGCCCCCAATATTTTTTGAGATATCGTGGTAGCGTCGTCAGGCTTGATGCCACTCAGACAGCTTTCAACTAAAAACACATCAAAGCTGATAAAAAGTTGAAAGTAATCAAAGGAAGCTGGTTTTCAATTGGAACCTGGTCCGTCATAATAAGGTCCTTCTGTGACAAAAAGTTGGTAGAGCTAGGGTAGCATTTTTTGAGATAACATGGTAACGTCGCCAAGACAGACGGATGAACAGACGGAAGAACAATGTAGGGGAAAACAAAAACCGTCCAGTACTTAATGTGCTGACGGTAAAATCTATTGTTGGTGGCCTACTTTTTGGGTCTCCATGACCCAATGATTATAGACTATACGCACTTTTTTTTTTTCAATTGCTCAAAAAGTTATTATACGATTTGAACAAACAGACCATGTGTGCAGGGTGCATATTTTTAACACTTATAATTCTTAATCTAGATTGAAGATCGAGGTGAAACGGCCAGTTGGAATAAAGGGGTCACCTTGTGAATGATCTGCACTCCACACCTTTTTAGTCAGGCCCATATATAATTTTTAAGACTTAAGTGTATGAAAATCTATGTCATGTCAATATTGGTGGCAAAACATATAATATTATGTTATATATGGGTCAAAATGTGAAAACCTTTAGACGAGTCCAGCATCCGAAATTTTTTATGGATCTTTATAAAATTTAGTGGGATGGAAGAGGAGGTCAAATCACGCCACCTATCCTTGGACTGAAAGTATGATTTAATATGTCTTGAAGAATAAAAAATTCCATATCTTGAAAAAAAATTGAATTAGACTTGACAAATTTATAGGATATATAGATCATGTCCTATGATAGTACATTATGCAAGATCGGTGACTCTGGCTTATTTTTCAAAGGTCACCAGACCCATTAAGTTTGAAAATGGGATTATTTAAAGGCAGGCTGTATCTTGCCCATCAATGGCAAAGAGACCTGAGCCTTCACATAAAATTGGCCCTTAAGTATATTGTATTTAAAACTCTCCTTGGTAACCTGCTTTTTGGGTCAACGTGAACCAATGATTGCTTGACCATGACCAATTTTTTGAAGGTCATCACGCACCTAAGAAAAGGACATTTAATTCAATATATTGATAAAGAATGGTGCGAATGATGCTAAGTTTACCACAATTGTGTAACATGTGCAAGTTTCATATTGCAAAATTTGGTTGACTTTGATTAATTTTTAAAAGTCTTGTAAATGCATTTCCGAATATTATTAATTTGGTGATGGTGGTCCGCAGAGCATTGGGCACTTGGGCCTCTATTTTAGTTGTGGAAAGCCAAAAGAAAGGTTTTTATAATTTTTTGCTCTGGCCAGTTGAATGCACATGATTATTTGGAAGACCAATTTATAAATAAACATTCTGGACACACTTTTGAGCCACACTAGTGTTGATTATTTCTGTTAAAAAGTTCAACATTGAAATGAACCTGCAAAAATTATTTTCCATTTTTTATAGGGATCTGATATTCAATCTGTTTGTTACAAAGTTGAATATTTACTAAACAAACAGGTGACAAGACTGACATTATAGTCAAGATTTAAAACTTATGGTTGGGTAAAGCCCATTGAAAAGTATTGTCATTTTTGCACACATCGACTATTATCTTACAGTCTGTGAACTTTGGTGAGTAGTAGTGTGAAAACAATTGCATTTGTGTCTTCCCTATGGTTTATGTAATGTTACGTCAACAATGTTTTGGTTAATCACGTTTTGTCAGTCTAGTATTTACACCAACAGGGAAGGTGTTTTGCAGATGGTGCCATTGGTAATTAAGGCTTGGTATCGAGCTCGTTATATGTGAAGCCACCAAGTGAGAAACCTTGAAGCAAGTTTTCCTTGCAAACAATATTCTGCATCCCCGAGCACGACATCAATAATCAGTGTAACTTTTCTCATGCATGTCAATATAAACCAAGAAAAATGTAAATACCTGCAGCATTTTTATAAGACCTGTCCATTGCGATTACATGACAAGCACCAATGCATGATTACTTAACTTATATCTATGAATATGTATAGTTACAGTCAATCAATCATCTTTTTGGGGAATGTTTGACCTTCACCTACGGCCTAAAGATAAGCACTTTCATGTGAAAAAATCTCCAAACCCATGGATTTCTGCACTTAAACAGAATATAAGGAGTCAAAACGGGACAGAGGTATTACATAAGTAAGGAATACCCTATAAAAATAAGAATAACCCTATCACCTTGACCGTTTGCCTTAAGGCCATCCATTTAAATATGATTAAAAATCGACAGACCTATAGATCATCTGTACCAAATTAGGAGGGAACGGGTCAATAGGGACCAGAGATACAATAAAAATAAGGATTAACCTATACAATTAAGATTTGCCTTGTGACCTTGACCAGTGGACCGTGACCATTTAAATAAACCTGGGCAAGGTACATCCCCACCAAGTTTGAAGTGAATCTCGCCGACAGTTTTGAAGATGAAGTCGAAGACATGATCCACAGCAATCCCTATTAACTTACATAGTAATCAACAGGAATGCATGCGGTTTGACCTTTCAAGCTCACCCGGGCTTAAAATAAACCATACAAACTGAAAGCCCATAACTACTTATTAACAATTAATAGTAACCTTGGTTATATGATGCACCATTAAGAAGGTATAAGTGAAAATTGGTGAGTCAGCAGAAAATGCAACACGTATTGAACCTTGACCTTTGACCTCAAAGGTATATATTATTATATGGGACAAATTTCCCATAGACCCATAGATTTTCTGCACCAAATTAAGAGACGACGACCATTCTGAACACTAAATGCATCTCCCTATATGGATGTATAATAGTCCAGCCTCACTGATTGTCTGCTGGTTGTCCACCAGAAATGATGTTCCATGTAATTTATTTCAACAGAAAGTAGTGATCACCTGCAATTTATCATCCTGATCATCCTCCATTTCTGCATGGCAGAAACGTGAAAGGAAATACTGTTTTTAGGCAAAGTGAATACCTTCTTTGACATTCAAATGGAAAGCGACAAAACAAAGCTTCCTTGATTATATCGAAAGCTTAGAGGTACAGCATACATATACCATGTGCCCAATAAAACTCTGCATAAAGGAATAAATATTTCACAGAATTGAGTTGGGTGAAAATTAGCAAAGCGGCGTTCGACATGAAAGCAAACTACTTATCATTTAACAAAGGACCATGAAAATTCCAATAAAATACGATGACCCATCTCAACACTTGCTATTTTGCCGTATTGTGACAGAAAAAAAATGTAATTATCTACATGCGGGTCACAACCAGAAACTGCACCGCATAGTAATATTTCTACTCATCAAAAGCCATAGCATGATTTTATGTGTGCATAACTTAAAATTTATGCACTGTGATGATTTCCTTGGTATGACTATAATCTTTTAACCTAATCTCTCAGGATCCTTTACTGCACGTTAATGATGCTAGCACCTTTCATTGATGATATGAGCTAATTATACCTTGCTTGTGATGAAATTGTTTTACGTCCAGTAAAATTTAAATCACATATTTATTTTTCATGCGATCCTCTTCTCTTTACTCTCTTCACACACAGTAATATTTGCTTTAAAGATATTTACTAAGGTAACATGCAAACAAAATATAAGCAAAAAAAATCTATACATGTGTATGCAGAGTATGTCTGCCCATGTAGACTGTGTTAAAACTGAATCCATAATGACCAGCATATCGCCTAATACGGCAAAGGTCAGTACACCTAAGATCCTGTGTATGCATAAATAATGAATATACACTACCTGTTCGCATCTTCCAAATAATTGCAAACTGTACTATAATGGTGATGATTGCTAGTACACAAACTGCAGTGATAATACCCAGAGCAGTTGTTACTAAAGGAAAGAATATATGTGTGAAAAGTACATATGCAAATTATTTCTAAAATTGCTACAAACAGATATAAGGTTGTTCACTGTTACTTTAATAGTAGCCATCTGGAACCTGAGGGAATATGTTTGCACCCTGTCTGTCTGCCCCACAGTCTTTGTCTTCGAGAATGCTCGTTCAGACCATGCATGTGTTTCCTACATCCTAATACTTACTGACACAAAATGTGGTGCGTAGATACTTTTGGGGATACAGGTTTATAGTATCTCGGGACAAAATTAAGTTACTGTGATCTTCAACTTTGACTTTGACGCTGTCATAGAAAATGTTTGTATGGACCATATCTCCTACATTATGAGGCCTACAGCTAGCATTGACCTCCTGAGGGGTAGCCACAATATATTCTCATACAATAGCAAGATGACTGCATTGGACTCGAAGTGCATTCCAAAGACCAATGTGAGTGGCTTGGGCATGATAAGCTTCTTCAGTGAACAAGAACTTTGAAATAAATGAATCATATTAACTTATTATCAATTATGAGCTGAAAAACTTCACCAAAACGTGCTTCATATTGCACACACATTTCTTACGGCAGCTCTTGTAGAAACAACTGTCTTGTTCTTCTAATCACAGGGAAAAATTAATACTAAGCAATGTTTGTATGTCTGCTCAACCCCTCCTTTCACATATAAAACATTTACAGTAGGATAGGCCATGATAACATGTGCTGGAAAACCTTGCATCTGCTGCACCCTTTATTGAATCATCACATTATCACAAATGATGGAAAACTTGGAAATGTCATTAATGTTGATTGCAGTGATTGCAATATTTGACCATCATGCTTCTTTGCTTATAAGATGAGGTCAGTTTTTGTGCAAAATGATAGGACCTGACACTTAGGCAACCACATGTCAATTTTGCAAACTTTTCCCTCTGAAATTTACGTTTCATAAACACTGATGAAGTGATGCATTACTCATTTTTATTCACACATTTTGGCAATCACAAAGCTTACATATTATATCTTGATTAAAGTAGCAGACTAATTTTGCCTTCAATAGGGAGCATCAAAATTGAAGGATCCTGTTGACCCTCCAGTAGCAACAGCACCAATCAATTTAAGTGGCTTCATATCTATTTGTTTCTGGCAGTACGCAATGTAGTTTTTTATGATAAATTAATAGCTACTAAACACTCACACATATTATGTATGTATGTATGTATGTATGTATGTATGTATGTATGTATGTATGTATGTATGTATGCATGCATGCATGCATGGACACTTGCTTGCGTGTATTAGTTTACCTGATATGCAAAACTCAGAAGTTATTTAATTTGACGATCAACATGAAGGTTTTAGTCCTATCTTAATATTACAGTAGTCCCTCCTTTGAGAGACCACCCCTAGAGCCATCCAAGATGTAGTCACATAAAGCAGGTGGTCTCCCAAAAAGGTTTGACTCTGGCACTACCTGCCCAGCAACTAACCATTATTTTCAATTCCCTTTCATAATTTAGATTTGAACATGACTAATGTATATTTATGAGACCCCATTCCATCTTGCACTCATATGTTTTATTGTTATCATAATTTCATAAACATATTCTTTATTTGTAAACTGGCTTTGACAAATTATTTTACGAATCTTGTAAAAAAAAAAGGTGGGTTTAACTTGTATGAAATAGGGACTATCTATAGGGATAAGTGGCCTTTCGTTGTCATTTGGTGTTTACTGGTCATGTTCTGCAGGTGGTCTCCCAAAAGAGGTAAATTATCATACGGTATTTTGCGCAGCACACATGGTCACAAAAGGCCAAAGGCCTCCAAAAAAAGGGTCTTTTATAAGAGGGACTACAGTAGTGACTCTTCACCCAGTATTGTAAGGCATCCCTGCCTGCTGTGAGCATATGCTAATTAATCAGATAAGACTGGCTACTCCCAGCAGGGTGCTGGCTGGAAGGCTTTGTTCTTGTCCCGAACAGAAAGTTGTATTCTTTTTGTTGGGGTTTTAGAGGCATCTTAGCAATGCTATCAAATTATTTCCATGAATATTAACTGCCACTGAACAGGATTAAGAAGTCCTGTAGGAATAATCTAAAGAAGGCAACCTGTCTGGTTGTAAGTTTCTAGCATGTTGTTTACGCTGAAAGATAAAGAACTAAATATATGTAGGCATAACAAGCAAGTGCCAGGACCCCAACCATTGATTTAAAATCCGCCATCCCTCGCCCACTTTAAAACTTTACATTATGGACAGCAACTTTGAAGGTGATATCGATCTCTGGTAAGTGAAAAAAACCCCGATATTTCTGCTTCCATAAGCAACACTACTTTTGCAAGGACTTTACGTTAATGCCCAACTGGTATTTGCCCAAATAGGTACTCGAAAAGTTACGTATTGAGGACTTCTAAAAAAATGAATAGTGCTTTTTTAAATGTGTATTTAAAATGAAGAGTCCACCCAACTTTATCAATTTTGAAGAAATCAGCTTTTTTGCAATTACGGTATTATCATTGTAAAAACTTGATGCACTTAGGAAGTATATATATATATATATATATATAATATGCTTTTGTACATGTGAATACATGCATTGCGATTATAATAACACAATTTTGAGCATTTTATATTGAATATTGTTCAAGAATGTCCAAAGTTTCACAAAAAACACAAATTTTTATAGTCATGTTTTTACAATGACTTTGAGTGTAGAGTTCCAATTTTGGTGCTCTGTACAGCCTAGTGAGCAATTTAGTATGTAGGTTTACTATGTAGAAATCCAAATTTCTGTGCTACTGGGCCAAGTGGTGAGGTCACTTTGCAAGGTTGGACAACACCTTAAAAGTGCACATACTGTTGGACTGTCATAAGGTAAAGTGGGATCTCAAAAGGCTGGCCTTGACTTCATTCATAAGGTGCAGCTGCTTCCTTTTACGTTTGTGGCATTGTGAATGACATTGTGTAAGTTATCTCTATGTACGAAAGCCTCTTGGAGGAACAAAGCTGTGCGCTGGAAGGGTCACTGTTAATGCTGTTTTATAAAATAGCATTGCGAGATCTAGTCTTTATACATACATACATACATACATACATACATACATACATACATACATACATATATACATACATACATACATACATACATACATACATACATAAATACATATATATATACATACATGTACATACAATGCTTATGTGCTCATTATACCTGTTGACATTGTGGTAGCTCCTGTGACTGGAATACATGTGGTTGTCGTCCCAGCGGTGGTTGAATGTTTAACCCCAAGTGCATTATGTGGAAAGGAGAAAAATTTAAATTTCATTATTCATGCATTTCCCAAAGTTAATATGACAAGTTAACGTAATCCTTTCACCATGAAATTACCCTGATGTGCCCTATGTAAATAATTGTCAACTTTTTACTTTTACATGAAATAAACATCAAATCAAAATATTTATGGTGAGAAATGCAGAAAGAGACGTCAGTGCATCGAGAAAGTCACTATCTCTGTTATATTTTAAGCATGAAACATCTACGACAGTTTGCAAAAATAAAATGAAAAAATGGGATTGTCACACCATTTCAACATTCGTTTAAGCATATCGTATTTCATCATTGAGCAAGAATGAAGATATTCTGATACATATTATACAATTGTGAAAGACGGATGTTCCCTATTCAAATTCCCCTTGCAAAGAAAAGACACAGACAAGACACAACAGGAAAACACCAAAACACGTTTGAAAATAACAATCACCACACGAAAACAGATAGAAGGGCTCAAAAAAAAATATGAAAGGCAGCACTATCATTTGCTGTCTTCATTAACATGTAACCATGATGGGCATAAACAGCAACAGTTTTGTTTAGTCAATGCCTGTTGGTTTATATGGACCAGTATCCAAAAAAATATTCATGAATTGCTGAGAAAATTCGCTAATTTTCCAGCAAAGAACATTCATGAAAACCATACAATGTTGTTTGCAAAGTGAATGGGGCGAGAGAAGTAGAAATGGAATGTAATTTTGATCCAGGTATAAGAAATGAGGGGCAAGCGAGGAAATAATGCCACGTATCTTTAAGGGCTGGACCACAGGAGCACCACGGTGAGTCTAATGCACCAATCTCATATAAAAGGAATTAGTTAACTGGCTGCCAAACGTAAATAAATGTGCTTAATGGATACAAATCAGTTATGAGAATTGCACAACTCAAGGAATTTGATGTTTCGAGGAACTGGTTGGCATATCTTATATTTAAAAGCTTGAAGTGATTCACACTGACGAATATAGACCGGTAATTCATTGGTTTAAACATATTTTTTTATTATTGCCAAAAAATTAAACACTTTCTTAATCGACAGAGCAATTGGGAAAAAGGGCATGGCCCTATGCAAATCCCTCTTGCAGAAAGTGAGACAAAATATACAGGACAGACTAAACAAACCAGAACAAACAGAAGGAAGGACAGACATGGACAAGACAGAAAGTGGGGCGTCAGCTAAAAAAAAAAGAAAAAGAATTTCATAAATTTATTAACTAGGAAATGAATGATAATAATGATAGGGAGAAGAATAACAACAAAGCCAAGCAAAGCAATCATACCCACGGGAATCCCATAAAAGAAACAGCGTAAATTTAACCAATGCCTACCGTTTTAAAACGCTCATTGGCAGATATATATATTCGTGGACAGCTAAAAAAAATGTCTCTATTTTCTTCAAAAGACCAATCGGGTGAGCCATGAAGCAGAGTCTGAAGGGTGAATGGAGCAATATGGACAATTTTAGATTGTAAACTTCGCCGAAGTTGGTCAAATTTTGGACAAGTGAAAAAGTAACGAAAGGTATCTTCATTAGATGAAACGCAAACGCAGTTAGGTGAATCTTTTACCCCAATTTTGAACAGATAGGAGTTGGCACCTAAACGAAGACGAGTGTGTTGAATAGCGTTAAATCTTTTGCCGATGGTAAACAATTCTGGATATTTAGAGGATCGGGACACCGCTTTATAATTCTCGGATTTAAATACAGATACAGAGTTTCAGTTACGTGTTGCAAGTGGTAGCTGATTCCAAAGTCTAACGGTAGAAGGTAAGAATGACTTATGGAATAAATCTGTTCGAGCTTGGAAATGGGAAAGGTCGAATGGGCGACGGGTATTGAAAGATGGCACACTGAGAAGGTATAAGAGAGCATAACATGTCTGGTACAATTTTGTACATAAAGATTAGTTTGGCTGACTCTCTACGCTGAGGCAAAGTGTGCCAGCCAACTTCTTCATATAACCTTTCAATGCTTGTTCCGTGCATAGCACCAGTCACAATGCGAGCACCCGAAAGTTGAACATCTTCAAGTCTTTCAGTATCTGAATTAGTGTAGCCACTCCACACTGGACTAGCATACTCCAAAATACGCCGAATGAAAGAAATGTATATTGTCTCTAATGTTCTTTGCTCCAAAATATATTTCAAACCTTTCATAATGTTAATCAATTTATTCGCTTTTATTATAATTTCATTTATATGACCATTCCATCGAAGATCTGAACGTAATAATACTCTTAGATGTTTGTGTTCGAATGTGTTATCCAGAACATGACCTTGAAAAATAATTGGCGGGTGAGAGGGAGAAGCACTTTTCCGAGAAACCAGCATGGATTGAGTTTTTTTAGCATTAAAAGTTACAAGCCAATCTTTAGACAACTGTTCAATGTCGGACAGATCGGCATTGAGTGTATCTGCTGCTGTAATAGGGTTTTCAACATTAGGGTAAAGAGACGTATCGTCAGCGAACATGTTTATATCAGATCGAATAATATCTACAATATCATTGATGTATATAAGAAAAAGTAAAGGCCCCAGGACAGAGCCCTGAGGCACGCCTGCTTGGATATGTCCCCAAGAACAAGACTGACCATTGATAACCACCCATTGATAAAGATTCGAAAGATAATTGCCAAACCAATGCAAGAGATTTCCAGAAACTCCAGCTTTACTGAGCTTGTACAATAACGCGGGGTGCCACACTTTGTCAAACGCTTTACGAATATCTAAAAAAAAAAAAATAATTCTAACTTCCTTTTGTTGATCAACTGCAAGACATAATTGACGGACGGTAAAGAGCAAGCAGCTGATTGACTGTAGAGTCGCCTGGTATAAAGCCTGACTGGTGGGCAGATATTATCGCGTTTTCACGAAAAAAATTAAAACATGTTTAAACATTTTTTTTTTTTCAAAAACTTTGCCAGTACAAGTAAGGAGAGATATTGGTCTATAATTGTTGCATAAGGATTCAGTGCCTTTTAATACAGCGGTGACACATTAGGATTTTTCCATTTTGAAGAAAATTTCTTCTTGGGAAGCGAGAGATTGAAAAGGCGAGTAAGAGGAAAAGAAATTGCAGGAGCAGCTTCTCTAAGAAGCTTTGCAGTGATGCCATCCGGACCAGATGCTTTAGACGTAACAAGGCTGAGAAGAGTTTCGCGCACTTCAGACTCGGTTATTGTAATAGAATTCAGGCAGGAGTCAGAAATTCCGGGTGGAGTGGCTGTGCTACTAACAATATTGCATTGCTGCAAGAAGAATGAATTGAAAATATTCGCTTTGCCCGCGCTATCAGATACAACCTTGTCATCATGTAGAAGAGGCGGTATACTAGTTGACTGTGTTCCGTGAAGAAAATATTTGACGGTGCGCCACCAGCATTTGCTATTCCTTGAAGAATCATTTAAATAAATTCGTCATTTATCATTATAATCCTTCTGAGCACACGTTAATTCGTCTTGATAAAGATTCCTAATATGACAGAATGAACTCCAGACATTTTGTTCAAAATTTGATCTTTTGGCTTGATGATATTTCCGTTTGACTTGTCTCTTAAGCGAATGAAGCCTACTGTTATACCATGGCAAATCCCATGGCCGAATCTCCACCACTTTGTTCGGAATAGATCGAAAAGCCGCTTCCATAAAAAGATCCGACCATGCTTCGCAACAAGAATCAACATCGTCACAAGAAAAACAAGCATCCCCAATCTAAAGAATAAAGATATGATCTAGACGTATTGGAATCTGCTTTACTTTTTTCCCAAATATTACGTTTGTATGCCGCCTCCGTCGGCTGACGAAATATTAACTTGGCCCCAACGACAGAGTGGTCACAATTAGCTTAAGGGGGCAGCACACAAACATCGCAAACAAAATTAAGAAAACTAGAAATGATCTGATCTAGACATGTTGCAGAGTTCAATGTGATACGCGTGGGCTCATGAACATGAATTGTAAGGGAGTTCATTTGAGCAACGTTAACAAGTTTATGACCAGATATAGTATAAAAATCTGAATTTAAATCACCAGTTAGTAAAATATTTGAGAAACCCGAGTTCCTAATGAGGTCTAGAGTATCTTGGAATTTATCCCAGAAAGAGACAAAAGAATTCGGAGGACGGTAAATAACTCCTAATAAGAATTTGTGATTATGTAACCTTATTTCGCACCATGGAGGTTCTAGCGCAGCTACCTCTAAATCAATACGACGTAAGACGTGGAACCGAGTGGAGACATAAAGGGCGACACCACCACCGGTGCCGCAGGGTCGATCTCGACGAATAATGTTATGGTACCCATTTAGCTTCAAGTTTTTGAGAGTCGATGTTCTCAGTCAAAAAAGTTTCAGACAAGCTTATTATGTCAAAATCATTGACGAGGTCTGATGAAATATGTCTCAATTTGTCGGCTGATAAACTCCTGACGTTTGCATGACAGAATGAAACATTACGATGTCCGCAGACAGGACCAGGGTTGGGGTGGATATCACCTGCTAATAACAGTAACAGTAAGGTAGAAGCGATAATATATCCACAATCCACTCTGTCCCTATTGCACATTACTGAAAACGAATAAAGATGATTCATTTTCCTATGAACGGATGTCGGAAGAGAGAAAAAAGTAAAGAAAAAGAAAACAGGTAGATATTAATCACCAATATTACAGACGGTAAATTATATAGGTAGAACGTGTCGAAAATGTCAGCAAAATAAACATCTGCCACAGCAAATACTACTGGAGGGTGAAACAGCAAGTTTTTCACACTTAACTGAAAAAGTCAATGAAGTTGTTGTGAGTGAATTATGTAAGATTTGTTCAGTATTTTGCAGATTTTATATCGATATGAATTGACATAAATGTAAATTTGACTATTAAATGTCCATTTTTCCATTTACTGACGTGACTCACGCAGTTAATGACCTCAACAGCCCCTACAGTCATTTTGTCCATGTGCCTCGAAATGTGGGAGTTCAGTTGTAAAATGAACACAAGGTGAGATAGAATAGCTATCGCAAAAAACTCATGAAATGTATAATTTGTAATCTCGAGAAAGCACATCAATGTCATCTGTATTGCGAAATACATGTATCAATTAAAGTTTTAAATTTATGATAATCATTTGCGGCATACTTGGTAATCTTAGCCTTATTCTTTCTCAACGCACTGAATTTAGTGCTCTTTTCTACAGTGTATAATGACCTTGAAAAATAAGTCAAGTCAATTATAATTTTGTAAAATTTGACTGCTGACCTAATGTTTGATTTGTGTAAATCTGTAGTTCCATCTAAATTTCTTGTTAAAAAACGACTTTAATATGTTTTGATACCAGGTCCTATACTAGGACTTCCAGTTTCTGCCACCGATGGCGCCACCATGATTCACGCGAAATATGAATATTTCCTGTAAAATATTCCTGTAATGGTGCATGGATGTATGTCCACAAGTTCACTTTTCATGACCATTACAAAACAAATCCTGTAATGAAATGCATTCCCTATGTGACTTTGGGAAAGTAGGTCAACATCACCCAAATTATGCAGTATGAACCTTTTATGAATACATATGATATACATTTGTGGTATATTTATTATCGGTAGCTTTACTCTATCTCAAAATACAGACACTTCTTTCCTGAGTCCATAATGACCTTCATAAATGGTCAAGGTCACCTAAAATTTCACAAAGTTTGACCATTGGCCTAACCCATATTTTGTGTCAATTTTGCAGTTCTGTATTAATTAATGTTTGTGTTCCCTGTGTGTCCCTGAGAAAGTAGGTCAATGTCATATTATGTAATATTCAATTTCCACACATGATAAACATTTGTTGTACATTTGGTAAAATTAATATTGTAATTTCTGAAGATAATGAATTTCACAGATTGTACTGAATACTTATGTATATTTCATGTTTATCTTTATATAGCGCCACAAGTTTTGCTCAGATTATACATAGTCACCTTCAAATTTCATGAGGATTCATTCAAATTTAGACACACAAGATTTTCATTTTTTGTTTTCACTTTTTGGCCCCTGAACCATATAATGCACCAAGTCGGCTCTCATTAGAGGTAAAACATGGAGCAGATAGCAGGAGGAACCTGCTTAAACTGTTATGTCAAGCCATGTGGCCTCTTATTGGAGTGACCTCTCAAGACAGGGACCCCTGAATTACAAACGCAGTAGACTGAGGCTTCAATCAATTTTTACAGTCCGTGCTGTCAATAGCGATCCCATCAATGTTTTCAAAATTTCTAGGAAAAAAAATCCTTTTCCACTAACAGGACAAGCATAAAAATCTGATATGGAATGGACATATGGTTTGTGAATATCGTATTCGTGGGACTAACATATAAAAAAAACTCATAAGCCCAGGCTCTGACATAATGTCTCTTGGAGCCAATGCCCCTTAATTTCAGGCTTCCTTTTTCGACATTGTCTGTATCCTGGTGGCTAACATCCCTGAATATTGAGAGTTTGTTGAACCTTGAGGCCGGAATACGCGACTCCAATGCGGATGAGGTATTTGCAAACAGGACACTCATGTGTACTATACACATGCACAAACCAAGTGCAAACTGATTAACCCTTAATTGATGTCATTATCATTTTTTGGCTAAGTACCGACATTTGTCTAATTGGTCACTGTATCTAGGTTGTCACTACACAGGTCTGTATTTACAAACTGAATCATAAAAAGAGTACAGTTGATCAGTATTTGTTCATCTCAAATATGGCAGACAAAGCATGGAAATTTACATGTATCACAAAATCGTCTATCAATACGCTGAGGTTTTGATCTTGGACAAATGATTATGTAAGTTTTAGATTCCTACAAAAATTAATATAATTTATGTACACTTGAAAAGCTTTTGTTTCAGTTTTGAAAACATTGTACAGGAAAACCTCATTACAATGACACTGGAATATCTGACAAACATCTACTGAACAACAAGCGTCTTCAAGGACATAAAATATATTTTCCTTGCGATTTTATTCATTAATCTGATATATATATATATATATATATATATATATATATATATATATATATATATATATATATAAAGTTATCACACACCTTTTGGGGGAGCAGACGGTGTCATAATGAGTTTTCATTGCACCATACATGTCACTGCCACTCTGTCAGAAACAAGTTCATCTCTCTTTATTTGACCTGTTGGTCCTTATATTTATATAAACCAGTAACCTTGGCTTGCTTAAATATACATGTGGCCTGAACGTAATGTGTGTGCATGGATTTTGTGCACAAAGGCTGAAGCACAGGTATTTAGACTCATGATTAAAGGCCTAAATAAAAAACATAAATGTCAAATTGTACAGACCAAATATCTGCCTTTCTCTAAAAATTAAAAAAATCCACCATGTAAAAACACAGTAAGGGAACAATACCGTGTATATTATTGGTGCAACTGAAACAAAAATGTGCAAAATATGTAAACACAGAAAGAAAGATAATAACACATACCATAAACAGTGACGTGGAGTGGAGCTGACCTTGCATCTTTTATTTGCATGTTTCATATTTTTTGGCTGTAAATCTGAAAACTGAAACTTGACACTCTTCCACGCTCTCTTTCTCCCCCCCCCCCCCCCCAATCAGGCAAGCCCTCCATAGTGTCTGTCATGGGCTAGTGAAAACAATATTCCGCCAATTATCTGTTATAAAAACAAACGATATGCAGGCATAGCAGCCTTTTCTTTCATAAAGCTACATAATTTCTGAAAGCACTACATACATGCATTGTCCACTTGTGTACTGGTTCAGCTTTGGATGAAATGAACCTAGACCAATTCAGTGTTCCTGAGTAAAGTTGAGTAGGCCTGCAATAGCCTATATACATTACCATTACCTTAAGCTGAGTTGAATACGTAGCAAAAAAGGAATATAGGTCAACAAGAATCATGATAAAATGCCAAAGTAGCAAAAATGAAGAGTATAACTTGTTCTTTAACTGGCAATTACCCCCCCCCCCCCCCCCCCCCACCACCACCACCAATCACGCAAGCCCTGAAGAGTGCCTGTCACAGGCTCATGAAAACAATATCCGGCCAATTTGGTGTTTAAAAAACAATATGCAAGCATAGTAGTCTTTACTTTCATGAAGCTACATCGATTTCTGAAAGCACTATGTATGTCCTTTTTGCACTTGTGTAATGATGAGGCTTTGCATGATATGGGCCTAGATCACTTCAGTGTTCCTGAATAAAGTTGAGTAGGCCTATAATACGCTATATCCATCACCATTGCTTTATGGTGAGTTGGATACATTGCGCAAAATCAAGAATATATGTCAGCAAGATTCATGATAAAATGACTGGTTAGGCTTTGCACGAGGTGGGTCTAGACCACTTCAGTGTTCCTGAGTAAAGTTGAGCAGGCCTATAATAGGCTATATCCATTAACATGGCCTAATGCTGAGTTGGATACATTGCAAAAAATCGGAAATAAAGGTCTACAAGGATCATGACAAAATGTCAAAATGGCAAATATGAAATGGAGAACTTGTTGTTCTTGAACTAGCAATTATGACTGCAAAGGACGTTGTGTATGCAATGTTGCAAACTAGGCCTAGGGTACCTTTATAAAGGCAACTGCAAGATATTTCAACTGGCCTAACATTGGGTCCATATCATCGTGTATCAATAAGTTCCTCTCGCCACAAAATGTGGCTAAACCATCTATTGCATGTTCTAAGATAATTTATAACCTATCTGATGCGTATTTTGGCTGCCCGTTCTCACCTGCGCGCAGCAAAGATCTCTGGCACTAGTAAACACTGGCTCCTGCATGGAACATTAAAAGAGAGGCAGCAGAGGCAACAAGAAAGGCTGCTGAAAGAAAAGAACAGGCCCGAGAGAGGAAGCACAGGACACAAGAGAAGCTGATGATAAGGCAGGAGAGCATGAGCTAAAATTAGCAACTAAAGCAAGAGAACATGAGTTAAGGCTACAGAAGCTTGAAGTTAGGCGTTTAAGATCAGATAACTCAGCCCAGTCAGGACTTTTTGAAGTAGCTTTTTGTCCTCGAAAAAATAGCTAAAACTTTAAAATGAGTAAGAAGAGAGTGGCCTCTTCTTTTGCAAAGTGTGCTTATTGGAAAAGCACAAGAAGTTTATTCATCCCTCTTCATAAACCAACGTTCTAAGTATGATGTGTTAAAGATGGTGTTCTGAAAGCACATGAGTTAGAATCTGAGTCTTATAGACAGAAATCAATTGACAGCAAAATGTAACCAGGTGAAACCTTTGTGGAATTTGCCAGAGAGAAAGAGAATGTGTTTCATAGATGGGGTGCTTGCAGGGAAGTAGAAAATGATTTTGACAAATTAAAGAAACTCACTGTGGTAGAAGACTTTAAATTTTGCATTGCAAAAGAAATTGAGACCTAGATAGATGAACGTAAGGCAGACATATTACGTAAAGTGGCAGTTTTGGCTGATGGCTATGCGTTGACACATAAAAGCTCCTTTGAAAAGCGCAAACAGGGTCACTTCAGATCTAAATTTGGAAGAAAATAAGAAACCTAGATAGATGAACGTAAGGCAGACATATTACACAAAGCAGCAGTTTTGGCTGATGGCTATGCGCTGACACATAAAAGCTCCTTTGGAAAGCGCAAACAGGGTCACTTCAGATCTAAATTTGGAAGAAAATAAGAAACCCGGAGGTAATGGAGATCCTCTCCTCCAGCCAAAAATCAGAAGAACAAAAGCCCAATTATTCTCATCAGTCTGATAAACCTGCTAATCAGAAAAAAGAAGTTCTTTAGCGAACTACCATGCAATTACTGATATAAAAGGGGTCATGTCAAATCTGAATGTTTTCTACTCCAAAGAAGAACCAATTATACTGGGAAAAATTTGGTGTAGCAAGTATTAAGGGAAACCAGCTCTTAATATGTCTGACAGACATTTTGATAATCTCCATGCCAATTTGAAAACCCAATTGTTAGGTAAGATTTGTCCACCTGGGGGGAAAGGGGGCTATGAGAGCTTCAAATCTGAAGGTCTGCTGGTACAGAAAGAAAATACTGATGACCACAAGGCAGTTGTGATCATAAGAGACATTGGCGCTACCCAGTCTTTACTGGTAGAAGATGTACTTCCTTTGTCAAATGAAAAATATCAATAAGCCAATATATTACTTCAGGGCGTTGAGGGATATTACATAACAGTCCCACTTTACAAAGTTTACCTGAATTTGATTTCAAAACTGGATGAGTAATTGCTGGTAGTGTACCTATTGTGCCGATGGAAGGTGTCACCTTCCAACCAAGGAATGATATAACAGGAGATAATGTAAAAGACAAACCAGCACCATATTTAACTGATGAGCCAGTAGTGAAAGAGAGCACCATCTTGAACAGGAATTTCCAGGCATTTTTCGCGCCCACGTTGTGACAAGGTGAATAGGTCTTCAAGCTTCTAAGCAAGAAACCAGTGACAAGGATAATGAATGTTAAGGGCTAGCAGAGACACTCTTTCCTGGTAACCTGGAAGATCAAGTAAGCCATGAAGGTAGCTTGAGTCCGGAGGTCAGCCCTGATGGTAGCCCCGCTGACCAGGTAAAATAAAATTATTATCTGGGTCAAATGCCTGATATGAACCAAGATGGTGAAAATTTGATAGAGATGGATACCTCCAGGTGGTTCCACTGATAAAGAATGGAGAGCTGTTCATTAAATAGTGGTTCCTCCAGCATGTAGAGCAGAAATCGTAAAAACAGCTCGTGATTTGCCTCTGGGTATTAAGAAGATTCAAAATAGAATAGTAAAACAGTGTTTTTGGCCTTGATAACATTGGGATGTGGTAGAGATTTGTAAGACATGCCATACATGTCAGGCGCCCCCCCCCCCCAAAAAAAAAAAAAACAACCAGAAAATGAAATCTGCTCCTTTGATTAGTATCCCAGTTCCTGAGAATCATTTACTAGGGTTGTTATAGATTATGTGGGACCACTTCCCCAAACAAAAGTGGTAAACAATTCTTTCCTTACCTTCCTGAGGCCATACCATTAAAATACATTCATGCTTCAACTATCACTAATGCTTTAATGGAATCTTTCAGTAGAATGGGACTGCTGATGCAGATACAAAGTGACCTAGATTAAAATTTCATGTCTACAGTGTTGCAGGAGGCTACTCACCAGTGAGGCATTTTGCAGATTGAACTTATCAATTAAGCCTACAACCCAGAAATACAAGGGGTTCTATGAAGGTATCATCAAACAGTGTAGAATATGATGAGAACCTAATGTTTTGAAAATGAAAATGGATGGGATAAAGGTATACTTATGTTATTATTTGCCACCAGAGAGAGGCCAAATGAGTCGCTGGCTTTCAGTCCATTTGAACTGATATATGGACTGATATATGTGAAACGTTCACTCAAGCTTATGAAAGAAAAATAGTTGGTGGAGACACAAGATGAACATGTATAGGAGTATGTGTCCAAATTCATAAAAAGAGTTTTAAATGGCTTGTTAGGTAGCACAATCAAATCTGATTACTGCACAATGTAAGATGATAACATGTTATGATAGGAAAGCAATTAAAAGAAGTTTGAAACCAGGATACATGGTTTCGTTACTTTTGCCTATGCAAGAGCAATCAATTCAGGAAAGGTTCAGTAGTACTTACATGGTTGAATGAAAATTGAATGATGTAGACTATATAATAGTTGCACCTGATAGGAGGAAAGCTAAATGAGCATGTTAAAATAATACCATGAAAGACGAATGCCAGTTGGAATTGTCAATGCCACCATTTCAAAGAATAATGGACATGATAATGGGGATGAGGAGAATGATTCATTCTCAAATAAAGCCTTGGGTTCTATGTCAAGTGTAACAATGCAAACCACTGACATATTAAAATTTCTCAATAGCACGATCAGTCATTTGGAGCATGCCCAGCAAGCTGATTTAGCAAAACATATTCATGTGTTTGAACATTTTTGCTCAGACCAGACTGGTGGCACCTCAATATTTTGTCATGATGTTGATGTAAGTGATGCTGGTCCATTAAAGGTGCAACTTTGTTGCATGAATCTGCTGAGATTAGCTGCAGTTCAAGAATGGATGAACTAGATGCTGGAAAGTGATATGATAGAACCACACCTGAGTAGCTGGAGTAGTCTCCATTGTATTGGTTGTAAAATGTGATGGTTCAATGCGATTTTGCATTGATTATAGAAAGGTGAATTCCGTGACTAAACCAAGCTCTGAGATACCTGCTTATTTGATCCCTAGAGTTGATGATTGTATTGACAGGATAGGAATAGGGTGAATTTTGTACAAATATTACTCACATGAATGTTTTGAGATAATAAGATTAATGTCAAAAATACTGTTTATATACAGGCAGTTTGGGATATTCGGACTGTTAATGCCACTTTGTAAAAAGAGTTGATATTTCTTCTGAGAAAACATTGTAAGCTGCAGGTTAAAATTCCTTAAAAATGACCATAGGGAAGGAACATTTCCTTATATGCCCAAGGAAGGGGATGTGTTATGAATGTGGATATGGCTGTTTGTTTTGATTTGGAGATGTCACGGTATGCATTGAGCATGTTACAGGTCACTGAGTGGGCTCATATGCTTTGCTGGGGTGACTCTCATGTAGCTTGTGAACATTGGAATAAAGTAGTGACCTACATACAGGCACAGTAGTAAACAAGGACAGGTTCTGGTGTGGTGTAGAACGATCACAGAGAAGTATGATGTGTTATTAAGTAAAAAATGTATAAACTG
Organism: Hermodice carunculata; assembly: GCA_964020975.1. Taxonomy (NCBI): domain Eukaryota; kingdom Metazoa; phylum Annelida; class Polychaeta; order Eunicida; family Amphinomidae; genus Hermodice; species Hermodice carunculata. The sequence continues at coordinate 52,305,945 of OZ026628.1, read as the reverse complement.
GTGAGAGTTCTCAGCATGGGATATAAAGCAGCTCCCTTAATGACTAGGCAGAGGAATTATAAGATCTGTCAGAAGCTGACTCTCTTCAAACCAGTGGGACTGTGAGCCATTGCTATTGCAAAGGATATACTGATTTATACATTTAACTCGTCTGAAGTGTAAACAGTGCCTTTAAGTGGACTGGTATATTTGAACCAGCACTGTGTTCTGTGTACCACATTGGAAGAAAACTGTGCCTCTGAGGGAATTGGACTAAACTATTTGGCACTTACCATAGGACTTGGAGCTGTGGGACAGTACCAGAGGAGAATCTCTCATCAGGGATTAGGATTTACCTGTGCTCTGTTAGTTATTGGAGTTTCAGCACAGCTGAGTGTATAATTTCATTTACCGACTTTGTGCTGGTATTTGATTGTTAATATATTGTTATTATTTAAGTTATCTCATTATTGTTTTTCTTGAATTCCGCTACAATTAAGAATACGCTGAAGGTGGTCATTGTAACAATGTATATATATATATATGTATATATATATATATGGAGAGAGGTAGAATGATGTCAAAAATGGCAGGTTTTGCAATATTTCTGTTTGTATGCAGTACTGTTCTAAAAGTAATACGATGGCTGGACAATTAATGGACTAATACACATCATCTGTTCTGTTTACATTTGGAAATTATAGTTCATTTCTCAAACCCATTAGCCACACAATATGCAGTTATTATCTCTTGACATCAGGAAAGCAAAAGCACTATTAACTGTCAGAGAGTGTATGATGTAACAAACAAATAATATGCTGGGTCAGAAAGGATACTGTGTCTTTAAAAGCCACTAACTTGGGGTCATGCCTGTTTATCATACAAAGAATACAACGGTGACATGAACTCTGCATACTCACGGAAGAGGTGATGATACTACTATACACAAGAGTGGCTTGAAGAATAACAGCCATACAATCATAACATAATTGCAGCCTGCATAGTCGCATTAATGATGCAAGAGCCTGCCAGTCTTGGAGAACCACCGGATATGATTGCTTTACCACACAAGTGGCCTGAGCATCCATCCAGCTGCCATAAACCGTCGACATATGGAAAAGTATAGACATACTCACACTACGCCAACTACTGCTATGCTATTTCATCCTGGCTGCATGCCAAAATGTCAAAAGATATGTTTTTTTGTGTATGCCCAACTAAAAATGATCCCGCTTGAATTGCAACTGTTATATTTAATGTGTGTGTTCTTTTATACAAACCTCTGACAGTTCAGTGTTGATAATCTCTATTATGAATTGTGGTATATGTAATGGGGTGTAAGTATCATTGCTCAGATCAATCTCAAAGTCCCAAAGGAACTTCGTGGATGACTTTAGGTCCCATTGCCACATGCACAGAAATTTACTAATCTCAATTTTCCATTTCTCTCTGTTTTGTGACACTTGCTCAAGAGATGAGTGTGTTAAGTGTGAAGTTCGTCTACCTTTGTGAAAACTATGACTCATCTACCACATAACGTGTTTAGTGTACGTATTCTTGAACTCCCGTCTTGTCCATATTTTCAGTTTGTAGTGAAAAGCACCAGTTGCATTGCTTGTTTGGACGTTAAGTGCAATTGGTACCTTTTGATGGAAAAACCAGTCGGACAGGTACAAATGGATAAAGTAATCACAGAGTTCAACCATACAAAAATATGACACAGAAGGCTGTATAGTTAATTTTAGACACCTCAAATTCATTGGCATAATCTTTAGGAAGTTATATTTTCTTGCTGCATTATGTAAAAAACACGGCATCTGATATTGCAGAACCACAACAAATAATTCAGACAGCATTCTGCATTTTATTTCCATTTTTACTAATAACTTTAATAATGTGCTAAAGAGCACGATATCCTTGTCGAAGTAAAACCAGTTTTGCGTCGGTGCAGGAACTTTCATATTTGTTGTAGAGAACTCAGGAACGAATTCGCTGCTGCAGTTCAATCTCAAACGAGACTCATTTGATATTTTGTTTAAAATGGAAAGACGGGAAAAAATTGGAAATTTTAGGGAAATCAGTGTCATATCAAATGAACACTGCCATAATTTGTGAAAATACTAAAAATACTAAAAATATTCTATGAATATAAAACACTTTATTTTTAACAACTTAAACATGAAATGATCTGTGTGTAGTGATGGAATTTTTCTGATTTGAAAAGATGTAGATTGACATGAGGGGGCACGATTACCGCATCATCGGAACTCACTGGCGTGTACGAAATCATTTCCTTCGTTTGACTCCATCTTAATCAGGTCTGTACCAGATACATATAAACATGGGACAAATCTACACCTACACAGGGACTGTGGTGGCTCAATACCAGCACCAAACAACAATAGTAACAACAAAAGCAACAAAATAAATATAAAACAAATCTAACAAGGCAATACTTTTACCCATAACGGTATTATCATGAATGGGATATCCATAACAAACACTTCAGTACTCCCTTATGGTGACAAACATTGGCAGTTTGTAAAAAGGAATGGAAATCTATCGTAAAAATGTCGTCACCTGCTGAGTTGTCTTGGATATAGGAATAACTGACATCATAAGCTGCGTTCACGTTAAGTAGTGTCCCACAATAGCAAGAGTATTACTCTACCAAACGTACCTTAGGCAATCCCTCAACATGTGAGTTTGCCATGAAGCATCAACTCTAAAGTCAATGTTTGATGTCCAAGCTAACAAATCTGTAAAGAACATCCCACCTAAGGAATAAAATGCTTTGCTTTGCCAATTCCAATCATGCAGATGACCAAGTTCTCTAAGGTGCAACCTCGATGGAGTAATTTTCTGTAGACTGTTATCAGACTGCCCTTGTAAGATAAAAGGAACGAGTGATATTGTTTGCATAAATAACATGAGCACCACAAGTGAGGAGATTGACATAGAACTGACAATATTTATGGTTTTGCGCTAATTTGACAAAAGGTTCATCACGTTTGACAACATACAGCATGTACGTCATCAGATAAGCTGTTAATAGATAAAGGACTGCAATTGTCACTTCAACCATGACTTGATGCAATGAAGAACAAATGAATCTGGCACGCTTTGATCGACACACGGTTATATTTCGCTAGACACTGACAGACAACAAGATATTCTTTTCCAGGGAAGGAACACCTGTATATTCTTCAAGATACTCTGACAGTTACCAAACGTATAAGTTAAACGCACATAACACTTTACATATTCTTTGCAAGAACTTTTGCTGGTATTGAATGGAAGGTTTATGGCTATAGTGAGTGTCACACACAATGCAACATCATGACTTTCTTTGCAGATTGCGATTGTAAAAAAAAAATAGAAGTGATGTGCTCTCGTGTTAGACAGGGATTTACAAACATAGAAACCGATACACAATTAATGAACAATTCAATGCACATTTTACACCATTAAGTAATTTCAATTTAGCTTATACACAGGGAAAAAGACGCCTCGCATAAGAATTTTACAACGCTTGGTAAAATAAAAACAATGAGAGGATTCAAAAGAATTATATAAAAGATATTTATACTTGAATTATTGATGGCACAAAGTAATCTCAGTACGAAAATATCATACACACACATACACACACCTATATATATATATATGTATATATATATATATATATATATATATATATATATATATATATATATATATATATATATATATGCATTTTTTCAAATAGACCTAATATTACCATAAATAAGGTGTAATTTATGCTGTTTTTATTAAGAGTATTTGTGTATAGTATTTATAGCAGCTCATTGGGAACGCCAGTTACTGTACACTCCTATGCAAAGTATCACTTGGTCGTCATTACAAGCATTGTGTGAGTTTTCGTCACAAAGCGTTTTCATAGTGCCTATAATGGAAACAAGGATTCGTGATGATTATTAATTATGTCTACTATGAGATACAACGAACAATATTATATATATATATATATATATATATATATATATATATATATATATATATATATATATAATAGTTCATAGAGAGAGTAAGTGTAATGCTTGGAATATGTTTGTAATAGTTACCACTGTGTTGTGAAAACTTATATTCAAAACTTGGAATTATATTTGAACTTAATGAAATTAGTGCTGAATTGTAAGTATTCCTTTCCTCCAATTATATGAAATGCAATGATATAACTGCATATCAACGTTACCACTGACGAATTTATATTTATACTCTACTATAGAAACAATTACTTTATTGCCTACACATGTGTTCAAACACTATTCTTTATGTGTGATTGAAGTCCTTGTGTGTTTTTTCGGATGATGTGGACATAGGGGGAACAGGCAAATAACAAAACAAAACAAAAAAAAAAAAAAACAAAAAAAAAAAAACAACAACAAAAAAAAACAACAACAAAAAAAAAAAAAAAAAAAAAAAAAAACAACCAAAAACACCCCCCCCCCACAATCAAACCAAATCAAAATGAACAAACCTGTAACATATCAGCAAAACGCTCCTGTGATTTTGACAAAGCGCCCTCTAAGGTAGCAATACTGATGTCCTTTTCCTGAAAGGAACAAGAAGATATATGCGAACAATATTTTGTACATTTATGCTGTACACTGGCTTGTATTACAACATGTTAGTTTATACAGATATAGCACGTTATATCAAAGTAAGGCACTGGTAAATTTGCAAAATTTAACACCATTTTGATATTTTAGCATATAAACTGCAGTTTTTAATAAAACTACGTGTGAAGCAATTAAACTTTATCAGTCGAAATTCAAAAAGATGAAGTGGGAAAAATTTTTCTTATTTGCAACAGTTTGCCATGGTTTGACTTCACGCTACATTGGTTATGCCACACAGCCCTACCAGCAAAATCACGCACTGCGAGACACTGAAACAGCTTAACAAGTACAGCCTGACACTGTAGTGTATCTGGTTTATATAATTTATTACAAAACAAGCGTCTTATCACTTTTCGTTTTCATAGTGCCTATAATGTCGATGTTGGTAACTTTCAAAATCTTTGTGCTATATAAACCATAAAGAATATGTAATTTGTGAGCTTATTCCGGAATACAGATGTATGATATATACAATCTGTGGCCATGTTGAGTTTGGTGAGGAACATTGCTTATGATCATTTGTTTCACTTTATAATATTTGCATGCCTAAGGACATCCATGAGGCACGAGCTACATTTACCTACAAAAACAAAACAGTTTAAATTATGAAGATTTGTTGCATGTTAACATCTTAAGAATCTATGTAGTGATTTAATATAGTGGCAACAGTAACCAACCTACATATAAGGCAGGTATACGTAATCATTTGCATATACCCACACAGTTAACATAGGAACAATTACAAATTTGATAAGTATTTTCACCATGGTGTAGGCAATCACTCGTTAATATGTTAGGTGGGATACACAGGTCATTTACTGTATATGTAATAGCAAGTCATTGTAAATGCATAACCCGACTAATGCGTTGCCAATATATGTGGCATGCAACACTCTGCCGTTGTTTTTGCACTAAGTGACTAATTCATTTACTGTATAAATAATGTCCAAGTGTTCTTCATGCATGAATCACCTTATGCATAGTCATGATACATGTTATGCAACTATCCGTAATCGCCCATCCATTAATCTCCTAATGCCAATCATGTAAAACATGCAATGATCTGTCATTAGCTAGGTATTGGCCCATTTATTGACGCAGATATAAGTATACAAAACAAATGTTATTTATGAACAATTGTTGCTCATAGTAGTAATGGCTATACGTGAAAGACAATCATTTTACAATTGGGCAATTGTTGCTTATAGTATGGCCAACTTGTCCTTTCAACATGTTTGTAAGCCCATGCATTGAGATATATGTCTCATGAATGCAAGAAAAATGCATATGGTTTCTTTCTTAAATTGACGATTGTGCGTAAACTCTGCATTCTTAGGACATTTCATCCTGACAAGGGCATACACTATCAACATGTATGTTATTATAGTCGCATCACACTCACAGAATTATAGTTTGTAACACCAACACTTATGTCCAAAGTATATAACTAAAAATACTTATTTATGGAGTACTAACAATGTCTGACCGGCAGCAAAAACACATAGATCTTATCGTTTATCAATTATAACCAGATTATTTCATAATATTTATCCTGCTACATTTATACAGCTTGCGCGTAACTTGAACTAGATGGGAATCCCTAATAATTCATAACACATTTCCAAATATTATAGAAAACACCATGCTGGAGTAAAATACATTTTGAACAATTGGAACTATGAAACCATTTGATTGACAAGTAATTTATTAATCACTATCGGAACAAAACCACAAATATAATCCACGTATTTTAAATACCACCACAGGTAGAAGTCATCGGGGGATGTCAAAATATGCTCAGTTGTGAGGGACTCGGAAGCCATAGCATTGTGAGTTCATATTCAACCCAGTAGTGCCATGGCCCTATTAAAAACCCACAGACACGCTTATTGAGCCTCTCTGGCTGTTGTCTTGTCCTCAGGACATTTTATGTGTGCGTTACTGCTCAGGATCACCCTAAGCGATCCTGTTGATGTTATTTAATATTCTATGCAACACCCATAGTTTCCTTATTTAGGCATATTTTTAGTGTAGCCAATGTTAAACAAATAGGGATGGCATCTTTTCCCCAGCAGCATTTCTTTCTTTCTTTCTTTCTTTCTTTCTTTCTTTCTTTCTTTCTTTCTTTCTTTCTTTCTTTCTTTCTTTCTTTCTTTCTTTCTTTCTTTCTTTCTTTCTTTCTTTCTTTTTTTCCCTCTTTCTTTCTTTCTTTCTTTCTTTCTTCCTTTCTTTCTTTCTTTCTTTCTTTCTTTCTTTCTTTCTTTCTTTCTTTCTTTCTTTCTTTCTCTCTTTCTTTCTTTCTTTCTGTCCTTCGTTCATTTTTTCTTTCTTTCTATCTCTTTACTGTCTTTATTTCTGTCTTTCTGTCTTTTTCCTTTTCTTCTTTGTTGCTTTTCATGCTTATGGTGTTTAGTTTTTTTCTTTTGCTTTCAAAGGACAACTGATAATCTCAGGATATTGGGAACTGCTGCTAAATATTCACTTATTCATGCACCAGGCACCCTGAATCTCAACTCTTATCCAGATTGTTGAAAGCGCTAGTTTCTTCTTCCTGTTCCATATTTTATTCAGTAATGTTTTCGATGCACATCCTTATTTTAGTTAGCCTTATTCCAGTGATACGTGGTATGAAATACATCTCTAATGACAGGCTATATGTGGATTTAAGTTCATCCATCCTTGACAAGATAGTATTTTTCCAATATATTTAACTGCAGTTACATCCACTTGCAATATTGAACCACTGTAAACTGACAGTCTTTAATCTAAAGTATAATAGTACATATATATATATATATATATATATATATATATACATACATACATACATACATACATACATACATACATACATACATACATATATATATATATATATATATATATATATATATATATATATATATATATATATATATATAACAGTAATATATACATAATACCAGTACCGTTTTTGGTGACATAATATTGGTCATGACAGATTCCTGCAGGCATTCATCGAAGACAACTACGCTATCCTTTTTACTGTTGTAAACTCTGCTGATTTCGGCCATAGTTTACATATTCGTCAGCTTACATTAATAAAGCGCTCTTTATCTGACGCCCATTTGTTGTCCATCTGACTTTCATCTGTTGCCCATCCGTCCATCTTTCCATCATGCACAATTAGTACATTTATTCAAAACTGTCAACCAGATTCCTTTAAAACCTTTTGGACATGCAAATAGAGTAGCTAATCTTCTCTTAAATCAAGATGTCAATTACTTCAAAATTGCATTGGAATACTAATGGGGTTTCGGAGACCTTTATTTGTTAAAGAAATGGCCCCATGATCTGTTTCTGTTCGTCAGATTTTTCTTTGTGTTCTCTATTTTTCCATCTCTCTAAAAGTGTCACTTAGATTATGCTCAAATTTGGTGCAAGTATGCCTTACGGGAGTATAGTGGGTACTACAACTGTACTGTAGCTGCAATAGAGTCCCACCTATATTACAATATTGCAAATACTGCTGTGTGGAATGCCTTTCCTCTGCTTATAAATGTTTTCCCAGACACACCCTTTTAACATTCGTTCGGATGATGATGTATCCTCTTAAAGGAATGAATATTTAGTTTTGCTTAGACTTTTTTGATCCATGATCCACTCAGATAATATGTTCACGCTGTGCCAACGTCACAATTTGTCAGGAAGGTTGTGAACTATAACCATTGGGCTTTTAACAGTGGGCCCCTTATTGGCAGCTGATCTCTCATTAATGCAGACGGCATATTTAAACAAGGTTTAGGTTACTACTGTGCCGCAACATTTGCCCAACACAGGGACGTTGAAAACTAACCAGCAATATTATAAATCAACAGGCAGGTGATGCGATACTCTTTTTATATGATTTTTGTCGTGGTTTTTGCGATTCCAAGTTTGACTACCATGCTGCGAACTTAATTTTCCAATTTGGTTGGAATGCACCTTGGCTTGATCTCGTTTGTTCAGTGAATGATGCTTCCAGCATTTCAGGATTTTTAACGATTTGTTTAACGTTGTATCACTGGTGCTTTATGTTAGCGTTGTTATAGTAAAAAAGAAAACGAAAAAAAGAAAAGAAAAAAGAAAAAAAAAAAAAAAAAGAAAAAAAAAAGAGAAAAAAAAAAAGAAAAAAAAAATGCAGCAAGTTTGACAGTTTGGTTTATACCAAATTTGGGCCCATGGTTTGAAAAAGGAACAGGAACATAACCATGATGTTTCTGTTGGTGCTGTTAATGATTTTCTGACCTGTGGCACCTTGGAATGGAAAACTGACATTTTGGCAAATAGTGTTAAGGAAATCTGGCCTTGATATAATGAAAAGGTGTCCAAATTATTTCTGCCAGTACATTAGAGGTCTTGTGAGCACAGGCTTGATACACGTCTGTTGTTACTTAGGCTACACACATATGAAGGCAAATTGAACCCCAAGAAAGATGGCTATTATTGTTTATATCAAGGTCATTTAAATGTCCAAAGAATAACATTTTGTCGGATATATATATATAAATATATATATATATATATATATACATATATATATATATATATATATATATATATATATATATATATATATATATATATATATATATATATATATATATATATAAAACTATATATATAAATATATATATATATATATATATACACATTTATATATATCACTTATAAATGTATATATATATATATATATATAGTTTTATATATATATATAGTTTTATATATATATGTATATATATATATATATATATATATATATATATATATATATATATATATATATATATATATATATATATATATATATATATATATATATATATATATATATATATATATATATACATTTATATATATATCACTTTCTCAGTGCATTTATTATTTGTGAGCTACTATAAGCCCAGCTGGGTTTCCAGTTCTCCTGTATTACTGGATCTAAACGTGATGTGCCTACTTACTTTAATAACCTTCAAACATCAAACAACTTGGCATGTATTATTATGTACCATGGTTTTATATAAAAGCTTGGACGATGCATTCATAACGTGGTGCATGTGTTCTTTTAAGTTAAGTACAAGGCTATCAGTAACCAACTGCTGTGATACACACGCAAATACTCATATATGAAGTTGGAAGGAGTTAACTAAATCTAGGAATTATCCGTGCTACAATATATATGTACTTTTCATCTTTTCCTCTATGAATGCTTACATATATTTATTGGCATGAACGTTACAAGTTTTGGTTCCTCTGTCTAACCCACAACCGTCAACACAAGCCCTTATTCTATACATAATAACCGATTATACCATATAGGCAATTATGCTGACTTATTGAATTGAGTTTTCTAGCTTAGTGGGAGATCTGATAAGGAAAAGAGAGCTGTCTTATGATACTGCTGCAGTTTTTGTTGTTTGTTCCAAGAGGTAGAATGGCCATTTTGTTATCATATTTTGTTTGTGCTGCCTTTGAAGACAGCTGGATATACATAAATTGATAGTTTAACACACACACACACACACACACACACACACACACACACACACATATACATATATATATATATATATATATATATATATATATATATATATATATATATATATATATATATATATATATATATATATATATATGTGTGTGTGTGTGTGTGTGTGTGTGTGTGTGTGTGTGTGTGTGTGTGTGTGTGTCAGCACCAAAACCCATTCAGCCAAATCTTAGATATTGTGTTTTGTGTTCAATTTGGAATTTGAGGATTTTGTTAAAATAAATAATCAAAACATATCATGGACATCATGATCTACCTACCTGTATTCAAATTTATGTAGGTCCCAATTTTTTAAACAAAACAGGCTTGCAAATAATTTAGGGAAAAAATCAGATTTAGCAATTTGTGAAGGAGCATTTTGTGTACTACAGTGCAACATTGGCGCTGGCAAATGGACATGAAAACAAAATCATAGAGGATTACAGTACCAATGTGCGATATTATCGTCGATAGTAACAACAGGATGTGTTTATCACTTGGCCAGAAGACCAAATGTAAATGCAATTAATTAATTGGCTGAACTGTGCAGAATTTTGAATGTCATTAGAAGCCAATGAAACCATCTACTACATCAGGAAAACTGATGGTTTGAATCGGTAAACATTACTTCTCGTGGCGAGAGCAAACATAAAAGTTCTCTTGAATCCTATTCTGTTTTATGACTGTAGTTCCGCCAGACATATGAGCCATTCTTTTTGTAGTTTGTTGTGTCTGAACTATGATCACTATCATTTTTTCCTAATTTAGAGTTCTGCCATTAAGGTAGTATATATCCACATCAGTGAGAAAAATTATTCTGACGCGCAGTGCTATGTCTATTTTGGACTCTCTTAATGTGCAGCATTCACAATTTGTGTACTCTATATACATCTACTGAGTTGGCAAACATTTTATTAACTACACTTTACCCCGTGTTCAAACATGGGTTATCCTTAAGCTATTTCCGATATTTTCAAAACATAATTTACCTTTTCATTCACTGTGCCATGGGCAACTGTGGAGCAAATTTTACATTTAGAAATATTAAGTTAAATGGTATTTTCAAAATGCTTGGAATAAAAACAACCAGCTTCAAGGATGAATATTGTCTCTGGTCAATGGAAGAACCTGTAATCTTCATCATCAATGACAAACTTCCTTGTTTATACAAGTCCGTTTATAATTTCTCACCAACTTAATTGTACAAACAGGTTATTCTAGAAAAAGATGCTTTTTAACCAGTAACTTCCAGGTAGTGTCATAAAACTCCATTACTCTGTATTACCAAGCAGACAGGGATTTATTATCTGTTAAGCATGTGCAACAGATGACTTTTTTATATGTTTTGGATGACTTTGCTCAAGAACCAGCTTGTACCAAGTGTTACTTACTCCTTTTTCTATATAATCATTCCATCTTTCTCGTGGTCATGTCGTATCCAGAAATAAATCACACTGATCAACCATGATAACTTTACTGCGCTGAAATTGAAAAATGATATTAACCATGAATTAAAGTTCACACCAACAGGACATAAGGAATGCTATAGCGTCTGTATTGAGCCTTTATGAGGACCTAGTTAAACACATGACACCGCACCAAAGACAGCCACTAAAGTATAACTGGCAATCATACCACTAACTTAGTTAATGCAGAAGTACAACATTTTTTGAATGAGTATTAAAGAAGTGATAAAAATCGTACACCTTGAATGAATTTATTCAGGAAAAAGTTGGTTCACATTCAATTTTTATGTATTATCTCTTCACCACAACGGAACTTAATAATTTTAAAGATGGTCTTGCACAACGGAAGGATGTCACACCGAAACTGTTGTTTTGCTGACGTGAAGTATAAACATCTCAAGTAAAACCAACACTGCAGCAATCCCAAAAAGTGTCATAAGCTATTTAGTGAATACGATCAGCATCTTGGAACAATTGTGTGTGACATTAACAAGAAGCTAACAAACCGTGAACACTAAATATATGTTATAAATGTGCAGACACCCTTTCATAATGTATTTGAAATTGGCCCATCTTCTCTTAGGCATAACCAATGCAAAGTGCAAACCCTTGATGCTGCAGTACACAGAAACATTGGCAAATCACCCATGAATTCAATACCACTATTTAAATTAATGATGTGTTTTGTGGAAAGTACATAAACATCTACCATCAGGATTCCAATTACCTCGCGACTTTAGCATAGACATACACTGGTAAAATAGACACCCCAAAACATTACTTCTCGCTAATGCCAATACTTTACACAAGGTCTCTGCAGTACCTGTTGCTCTTAGTGATTCTTTTTTTCGAAAAGATCAAAATACTTCCCCTACCAGTGCCAAATGCTAAACGTGACTTGGTTGCTCATTATGAATTGGAACCCACACAGCCATCTGGCCCTTAATAGGCACAGATCAGTTATATCCTATTCACACTGGGGCCGATGAAGCCAGACATGGATATCAGAATAGCAAAATTTGGATGATAAGCTAGACATCTGTGGAAGGGAAAGTTAAACTGGATGAAACTTGGCATGTTGTTTAATCATACCAGTAGGAAAAAAATGTTCAGTGACTTTTGATGATATTAAAGTGACCTTGACGATCACTTCAGTGATCTGCATATGTCATATTTTGGTATTTGTTGTCTTTTTGAAATATTGATAACAATAAATCGCAAAAAGGGAAAACACAAGGCAGGTAATTTTTTGCAAATATAATATTAAAATAATTTTGGAATCAGGTAGAAAATGGGAAAAAAATAATTTACAATGGGTGTTTTGCAATGGTTTGTTCAATTTTATCATATCAGGCATATGTCTGTGTACAAATTAGGTAAAACTCAAAGAAAATCTTTTACTCTTTAAGCTTATTGTGGTTATAATGAGGCAATTGCAGACTTTTCTGATATTTGGAAAATGCCTTTTCGGCCCAGACTTATCTAGATCACTTACTTTTTATTTATCAGTAAAGTGATTTTTTCATGATAATCTTTAGACTTGATTGTTTTCAAATGAAATGGCTATAGTGAGTATATGTATCAAAATCTGCAATAAAAATTGACATTGGATAATGTCTTTAGCTACAATTTGGTGTTTCTCCGTTGTTTTTAATAAATTAATATTTGAACATATAATATACCCTTATGGCAATTAGGGTAAAACTGGCAATTTCACAGTGTACGTTTGAAATCTTCCCCACTCTATCTGTACTTCTGCTAAATGTATAAGCTGATCTGAGTTGAATGATGATTGTACCTCATCTATGGCTGGCCACTATTGTATTTTTTAAACTAGTAGTTATGTCATTTTGTCAGTCAAGAAAATTAACAATTCTGTACGTTATGAATTATTTGATTATTTGCATAGATTAGTTCAGAATCATCAAACCTAACATTTCCTGGATATTGATTCGTTTTCACATTGAGCAATGATGTCCATTAATGTTGACGTTCCAGGTACCGAAATAAATAACCACATGCAGATACAATGGTAGAATATATATAAGCAATAGGCTTTGCATGACTAAACCATACAAATACACCTATCCTAATTTAATGAAAATAACGGACAATCCGCCCCCCCCCCCCCCATTCCGAATCATATCTTGCGGGAAACTCCGCATATACGGTCGAAAGTGTTATGCATTGAAGAAAATATCATATAAAAGCACAGATGTAATAGCGGTTCTAGAAATGACATGTTTGACAAAAATAAATATGTTTGACAATACATCTTTTTAAAGATTTTAAACGATCAGGAATGGAAAGTGACGTGTGACAACATTCATCTGGAATATATACCCACTGTCCCAGCAGTCAACGTACAGTATAACATTCAAATGATATAGAATCACAAAATATACCATCTTTTGGCCTCCAGCAATCGTCGAAAACAAAGTAAAAAAAAAAAAAAAAAAAGAAGAAAAAAAATTGTTGAAAATGTAGTAACAAAAACCTACTAGATACCCAAACTAATGAAAGTTGTTCAAATTGTGGCTGAAAACAAAATCTGCAAACTCGCAAAGAAAAGATCTTTTCTTAAACGTGATCCAATTGTGAGAGATTGATAGACTCGGGTATGAATCGACGATTGGCGGTGCATTTTTTCCTTTCTTTAATAGAAGAGTGGTTGTTCCTTAACGGGTGGACTTTTATACCACTATTTTCGTGTCTTGTCAAGTTAAATGAGAAACAAATTATATATATATATATGACCTTCGTGTACATTTTGGCAGACCATCCTGAAAAATCTTTCGGACTGACCAATATATTGATTAAATCATATCATCCACATGCCAAAGTGATTTATAATTACAGGCAACTATAGAAAATGACTCTGAATTTCAAACTTGGATATAGTGATGTTTGACGATGAGGAGGAGGGGGACGACGACGACAACGGTGATGATGGTGATGAAGACGACGACGACGATGATGATGATGACGACGACGACGAAGACGACGACGAAGACGACAAAGACGACGATGATAATAAATTGAAGTTTAAACTGTATGACAAAAGACATCTGTTCCAGTTTAATATTGCTAACTACCCTCTCATGGATAGTAATATTACTCTTCAGTTGGGCCTCTGTATGGCTTCTTTGTGGCCTGTTGATTGCACTTACTATAGTATACGGTAATTTTGACAAGCTTGAATTCCACGCTACATGTTTATTTGACATGATGGCAACACAGGGATATTACAAAATGAAGTTGAACTGGTAATATATGAAGTATGTAGATAAAATTCAGTCCCCATTACGCAAATCTTAGCGGATTTGCAAAGGTTTATACATGAAGTTGTGACAGAATATTAATTGTGCTCAAGAATTTATAATAGTATATGTGTGGCGCAAGATACATCTTACAGTTGAGAGTCAATGTATCAAATTGATTTAAGCTACTAATAACGTTTAGTTACAACCTTGTCAAGCCAGGAGAAAGACGTGTTCCTCCATTCTATATCCATGTCTTTTGTGTGTATCTTTATCCTACTGGATTTCAACATGGCTTGTTTGATGGCCAGCGATTTTGGTCGTGGTTGAATCTTGAGTCACGGAATTTCGTGCAGTCTCTTGACATCATTGAAACTTGTGTCCACAACTTTTTTTCATTCGAGTCACTATTTTTTCATGCTTGTTGTCTGTTTGGAGTTGATGACAGGTTCATGGCCTGATGAATGGTCAGAACGTGTATGTATTTGGTCATGTTTATGTTTACTTGTCACATTTCGACGGATTCGAATTTAGACTAAATTTGGATATGAATCTTGATAAGTAATAGTCACTGATTAATAAAAAAAAAACATTTTGGCATACGTGGTCACATGACTATAACAATACTCTGGTCGGGAAATAAGACTGGTCTAGCCTACGTTTCCATCATATTAGTTATATAGGCTTCTTACCTTTTCATGCATACAACGCAATTAGTTTACTTTATGCGAACACAGAGTTGCTGTGCATCACAACAAATTTGTAATCGTATGGGCAGAGGACGCTGCTGTAAATGTTTTAACACACTTGTTTAGAATAGTTCCACTTTATACAAACTGGCACTTCTGTAAGTCCAAATGTTGAATTATGACGTACTTTACTACATTTTCGCTACTATGCACCAGATTTACCCATTTTCATTTACTCCTCTTTACTTAGCAAAGCAGATTGTTTATTCCAGGGTAAATTTGACAGGATCAAATAATTTGCTTGTCCATGTGTCAAAGCTGTGGAATCTTTCACACATGAAATTTTATACTATGAGAAAATGGAAACAAATGATCACAAGAGGCAATATATGTTAGCATAAATTTATGATAAAAAAACCCATGATATCAATGGAAATTTGTTCAGGACTTCTTTGAATAGATTTTAGATATACTACATTTGATTAGCCATATATTTAAATTAAATTCCACTATGTATTTTATAATATATAGTTAAGGCAGCTCATGTGATACAATATTATGAATAATATATACCACATATCATAATAAAATTTACACTTGCATGCAAGGAGTTGAAGTCAACATTTGACCATAATATGACAGAAACATGAACTGTAGGCGTACCAGTAAGGACCAACGGACCATATTATGCATTTATTGAAGTGCCAGTAATTTCTATATCATTGAATCTTTAGAACATTCAAGCCTAAATGAAAATGTGTTTAGTAAACGAAATAATTGCAAAATCAACACATGCGCCTCTGCATGACTCGTTTTGCCTCCGTTCTGAATAGGGCTTTAATGCTAAACGGTGGCCTTTTTCACAGCCTGGCTTCTGCAAGGCTGGATTTCATGCTAAATAAGCATAGGGAGGTGTTCTGAAGTTTTGTGTTCCAGCGGGAGTGGAGTTTAAAATCTTTTAATATATTTATTTTCCACATAAATTGATATTCTTCCCTTTAAGCAGTCCTCTCATTTTTCACAATGTCATACTCCATGATTTGTTGTCATGACCCAACATGTTCAAAATGTAGGGCCGTTCCCTGGAAAAGGGCTATATCAAAAAAAAGGAGGGAATTCTTGGAAGCAATGTTGGCTCGGAACCAAACTATAGTGAAGCTGTGTGCAGCTGCTTTGAGGTGATGACGGGTGGTATGTTTAGCAAATTTACAGAGTATAGAATGAGAGATAAGGTTAAGGTAGAAAAGTAGACATTCGATGCTTATTATCACGAAATGTGACACATATTAGTTATCTTAAGGATATCTATATATATTTATCGGGTAACTTCAGCTGTATTATGACAAAAAAAAAGAGAAAGAAGCTGGGGGATCTAGCTGTCCATACCATGTTGGTTCCAATGTCAAAGGTCTTGAAAGCCTGGTTTCCCAGGTTGTACTGTGGTAAAACTATTTGAAATGGACAGGGAACTTTTTACTGGATAAAAGAGAAACAAGCTACACCAAGCATTCTAGTCACAGAGAATATTTCTGGAGACTCATATGGTCCACTTGGCTGGTGTTACTTTTACATGCAATGGTCGCTTGTGCGCAACATTTATATAGCTCTGGAAAGTAGAGTTTATGCTGGATTGAACAATGAGGTAAATATAAGACAAAGTCAGGAACAACACTTGAAAAAGGCCATGTACAGTGCAGTGGCATCAAGCTTTCCTGACCCTATTTTTGGATACTGGCCCATTTCAGAATGTGGGGCACGCACTGAACTGGATCTGCAACAAGGGTTAAAACAACCCATTTTCAACCAAGGCACATCTGCAAACAAAGAAAATGGAACCGATTACAGGCCACCTGCTTTGAAGTTATAAGCTATGACAAAGGAGGAGATGCTAATGACTACAGGCTAGAACAAAATCAATAGAGTGGGGCAAGGGGTTTTTACGTAATGAATATCGTGTATGCCTGCATAAGGTGAGCAAATTAAGGCTGAAAAAAAACTCTATGTTAGACGCAAAATCCATTTTGAGAAAAGCTGACAGTTGCTTAGGAAGCCAGGAACATTTTCTGCGCGGCTTCTCCACAAATAATAAAGCATACCTTATGCTGTTGCTTTATGCATTCTTGTGAACCAGCCATTTTGATAGAACATCCTACCAAAAAAAATAAATAAATAAAAAAACTAAATAAAAAAAAATAAATCTGGATGTTTCAGGAAAAACTAAGGCAGCATTTTGCAGAAGACAAAAATATAGAAAACACACATCAAGTCATTAAAATATTTGTTTTAAAAGAAATAACACCAAACGTTAAAGTATAGAGACTTTGGCTGTCCATTGTAAAAAATTGAAGCAATTGGACACGGACTCAGATTTTCAGCTCTGAAAAAAATATTCAAATACAAAATTAACATTGGAGCATGACTATTTGAACAATATTGGCCCAAATTACATGGCCCATTTGTGTCCTATTTAATTTTTGTGTCCATTCTTCCATGAGACAGATTTATATGGGCTTAAGCCCCCTTCCCAATTGTTAATTGCTGATGAGAATATTGTATATGTGCATTGTTGAAAAAAAGTAAAACACGTTTAAACCAAGTCCCAGGCTTCCTCCATTCAATGCTAAAGAGATTGGTCAATTGATTTCAGATTAAACGATGTTGTAAATAAAATAACAACATGGTGACTAAAGCAATATCACTTTAATACATGTTGCAAGGATTGGCCCTGGGTAAGTTTAAGCAAGTGGAGAAAAACCGAAATGTATAAAATATGAAAGTGAAAAAAGGTCAACGGACAACAATAGGAAAATGATGACTAGATACACAAAATAATCCTCAGCAGCACGTTGTCAAACATTTTTCACAAATTGAAATTCACAAAATAGTTATGAAATAATGCAAGTGTAACAGATAATTGTTCAGTTGCTTATGGACTGGTATCTGATGGTTTGTACATGTAATTTGTTAGATTATCATCTTTATTCTTTTGCCTAAATATCACCACCATTCAGGACAAAACCAAGCTGAAGAGGGCAAATAGCAAATCATACGTTTCTTGCATATTTTGTAATTTCTAAGGCCTTTTGATATCTCAAACATCAAAACTTTCAATGACTGTTAATAAAGTGTTTCACTGAAAACAGAGGTTACCGTATGTTTTGTTGTGTTACAACTGATTACTTTTGTGTTGAATTGCACTTATTTGTAACAGTGAAAACAAAGACCTGAATTATTTTGTCACATATGTCATACATATGGGGTTCAACAAAACACAAACAAGTAGTACAAAAATTACCGAAGCAATTTGAAAGACATGAAAGAGTATTGATATCAGAAATAAAAAAAAGCAGGGAGTCCAATTCCTGATAAATTATAGATGATAATATTTTCGATTAGTTTAGATTGTTTTTCTTTGTTTTGTCAGACAGTTACAAGACCCAGGTGCTGTGTGGGGCCAGACAAGGCACCTCGTCTGTATAATATTAAAGGATATCTAAATACTTGTGTAAATCCTGCTATGCCAGGGAAAATTTGAAAAAAAAAAATCCTGGGAATCTTTGTCTCTCCCCGTAGATTACAAATTGACAAAAATGCTAACTGATAACCAGAATAAAGGAAGCTGTTTAATAAACCTCTTGGCGACTGGTTGCATTGTAAAAACTAACACCAGATTTAGAAAGCAATCAGATGTATTAAGTGATGTCATATATCATGACCCACAAAGAGAAATGATCGACAGGGCTGAGGCAGTTTTGCAAGGAATATAATTAGACAAAACACGTGTAAATGTGGAAAAGAATCTGCCATACATTGAATCTCCTGTTCCAATAATGATCGTGCTAACTGGTATCAAACTATGAAATAAATCAAATTACGTTCTTATCAGCCTGTTTCTGTTTGTGGTTTGATTTACTCATGTAAGGGAAGCTTTCAGATTAAAAACAACACAGGCAGTTGTCAGTATCCCATTGAACATCTGAGGTGCTACACCAGGTATTAAAGAAAGGCATACATTGCCAGTAATTCTGGGCATGTAACATTTATTGAGCTTAATCCAACATAAAACATCTTGAATGGTGAGTCTACCATAAAGATATCTAAGTCTTTGAAAGAAGTATAAAGAATATGCAACCTATCTGTGCTGGATACATTTAGTTGGTGAATAGCATTGTCAACCGCAAAGGATTCCACATTGATATAGAGAAGAGTGTTAAAGGAGATATGAGTGCTATTTATGCCTCCCCTTTCCCCAAATGCTCCATTTGCAATGAATCTACTGCCCGATTAGTCTAAACATATATATATATATATTTATAAATATATATATATATATATATATATATATATATATATATATATATATATATATATATATATATATATATATATATATATATATATATGAAAAAAGTATAGACACATTTGTTTTACATGGATTGTGAAAGAAGTCAAGCATTGACTTATCTAGCCACTCTCCATGGCACAGATGTTTGCGTATACTTCCTACCTTGTCTGTGATGGAGGAAACCAAAGAACTCGGAAAAAACCACCTTGCATGGTTAAAGTGTTAGGAACTTTTGATCACATGCTTCCCAGGACGAAAATAGAACCCAGGTCACAGAGGTGAAAGGCGAGCGTCTTACCGCTGAGCCAACCATGCACATATAAACGGATTAAACTTGCTAAAGCCGAAAGGAAAACATGATCTTATCTCAGCAAGTTCTTTACTGCCAGGAAAAAAAACATACTCCAAAACTGACAAATTGTTATGATAAAGATGCAACCTGCTGGGGTTTGTCACCGTTATAAACATGTTACGTTTTTATTAATTAATTCCAACTTAAGTCTAAAACATTTATATATATATATATATATATGGTATCAGTGTTTCTCCAAATTGTCAAGAAAGTGTTGGTGAAAAGTATTTACGTGGTGTTGATGACAAACCATAGGGGCAGTGTTATTGTAATTATTGATTTCTTTTGCTCACTTTTTTCAACCTTGTTCCTTGTATTTTCTGTGAAATGTCTATTTAAACGAATGGTATTCAGTCTGCAGAAAATTATCTAATACATCGGCACAATCTACAGAATTGTGGCAAATGTTTAGAATTGGAAATCAGACACTGAAAATACATACACACACACACACACACACACACACACACACATATATATACATATATATATATATATATATATATATATATATATATATATATATATATATATATATATATATATATATATATATATTTATATATATACACATACAGAACCCATCACCAATGGGCCAAGAATGATTGTCTTGTTTGTGGGAAAAGATGTTTTTTAATTCATGGGATGTGGGGGTATTGTTCAACAAGGAAGTGCTGATGGAAACATATTCACTGGAGTCAGAGGGTCCATCGCAGTTATGGTGCTGCAGTGTGTCATCTGTACTGCCATGGGGCACACTAGTTCGTCAGTGTGGACGCTTTAATTTTGCATAGCAGTCCATGTGCTATGCCTGTGCTCTTATTATCAGATAAATAATAAAGAGTAAGAATATTTTTCACTCCTAGGGACCAATTGCATGGAATTAGTTGAAGATATAAGATAAAATGTACTTTGCGAACTGTGAATATGTTTGGCTGCATGATAGTTATACTAGAGTCAATACGTATCAACACTAGTAACTTTACGTTAAGCTACCTCCTTGCATCAAAAGGTGAAAAAGTTCTCTTTACGACCTATTTGCCGACTTTGTGAATATAGATTTGTATGCAGATAATACAGGAATATCGCACGCCTCATGCCAATAGTGAACCATAGGACTGCTAACATGAATGCCTAAGAACAGTTCTTGATTATCTACATGTGCAAACAAGTAAACAGGGATCACTCCCATAGTTCCCGAATTTAAATATTGCATCTTTACATGGGCATAGCAATATTAGTGGGGTTCCCTGTAAAAAAAGGGAAAAAATTAGGTGGACGTTTCTGTTTGATATTGTATTCCAAGCACTTTGACAGTAGTTAGCGTTCAATACTAGGGATGCAAAGTGATTATGTGCATCATACTTTTCAAATGCGAGACCTGTTTCACAGATGAAATGTGTGTTTCGCTCAAGAATGGAACAACTGAATAGTACCCAATTTGAATTATCGTTTATTTTTTATGATTATGGCTCGACAGCCCGTTTTATTAACTACTTCAACCTCAAAATTAAAAGTATCTGGATACTGGAATTACAATTCTGGTGAAACAAAGCAAGCTAGCTGTCTGCTGTATCGTTAGTATGGACATGCCAATCATTGAATGTTGCGGGCTCGTCATTTATGCATCGTTACTCATGTCCCTACAATTAAATAAAGAGTACAGAAAAATAGTACAGAAAAACATGAATATACTTTAAAAATCAAACACTTATCTATCATTCTACTTCTTCTTCGTGTGCAAAATTTACTATTTATGTCACTCATTGAAACATTCAGATACCAGTCCACCTGTTGGTTCCTTCCGCATCTTGGTACACAAAAGAATAATAAAAAACAAGCTGTATAGACTGTGGAGGGGCGTATTTTGAAATAAGTATGTTATTAGTAAGGTCCATGATAATTGATCCATAATATACATAACCCAGTAGCCTTGGAATATTGTATTTTGATATTAGTTGCCACTCGACAGAAATGTTGACTATTCCAAATAATTGAGTATTGAGGTGGCCATTTTATCATTTGAATGAGCGTAAGAATAACTTGGCCCAGCAACAATTACTACCGGGGGCACTTGAATGCAGAACAATGACTTAAAGCACCCTCCTTGGACATACATTGGTCTTGTAACCGTGAAAATGAAAATGAGGATTACCAATATGTAAGCAAATGAAAAAAAAATCTAAGGTACAATGGGGGGGGGGGGGTAAATTTGGGTGTTCGGCAAGGTTTGAGATATCGTGTTTACAAGGGATATGTGGATGGACAAAACTGTGGATGAAGGATAAATCGACTCAGCTCTGCACTGTTGCAGTGATAAAAAATATTAACCAAGCCTCACGTCATGGTCATACTTGAACCTGCAGAATGGATTCCTGCCCCTCCAATTAGCCAGTTGCATATACCTACACGTTCCGTCCAGTTTGCTGATAAAAAAATGTGCACTTCATTCTTTCAGGTGCTTATTACCAGAATATACGCTCCTTAAGTGAGTCTGAGCATAGAATCAAAGTGTCTTTTATTTTTATTTTTTATTTTTCTATTTTATTTATCTATTTTTTTTCTTTTTTTAATTTCATTATATATTTTTTTTTTATTCTGCCCTAAGACACACCTGTGCTAAGTGGTATCTGATTATAAAATATTTCTCAGTATATTTTCCCATGGACTGGAGGCCGGTGTTGTGCCCTCTACCGGCTGGCAAGTGTGCTTCGCCCTGTACCTCAACTCTAGTATTGACACGACGAATTACAACAATTTTTTCCTTTTCGGCTGCCTTCACAGCTCTGTAATTTTATACTCCATAGAGCCAAATGCATGTTTGAATTTCATCGTTTTTTTTAGCTCTTTTTATGTGCCTTAATTTGGTTGGTGTGAACTAGAGCAATTTTGGACATAAGAAGGTAGGTGCGCTTTGTTCAGAAAGCTAACTTTGGTGGACTGTTCCTTGATTTGCTGTTTTGTTCAAGATTGCATCTGCTGATGGCGCTGGTAAAGTGGAACCCAGAGGACACCCAGTGGCAACTTGTTACAACCTCAAACGTTACTGTCATTGTTTGAAAGCAATTAGAAAGCATAATTTCTAAAGAGCAAACCCTGCAGTTTTTGCAGAAATTGGCCCAAAGGGTACTGGAAAAGGGTTGCCTTGGCCGACATGCAGCTGAAAAAATATGGTGAGTCAATTGGAAAGAAAGTGCACTTGAAGAGTAAAAGAAAAAAAAAGGTTCAGCCCTTTGCTTGTGAACCACAATATCCTGTTCTGATAAATCCAGAAGTTTTTCAGTGCCTCGAGAGATGCATGATACATATATGTTTGCACCTGTTCTAAAATTGCCCAATAGTATTATTGTCATATGTAGACAGTTTTATTCAGGTTCTGACTGACAAGTTAAGCTGGTTGATAACCTGAAATTTTGGCATGTATGAAAAAGTAAATGAACTGTGAAATATTATTTTTCAACCAATATTGTTTCATGTCTTCATTCGGCGTGAAACGTTCTGATATACCCCCATTAACCCAATTGGTACCATTTTTTTGGCCAATTCATATTTTTTTTACTATTATTGTAAGTTTCATGCAAAGCTGTTAAAAAAAACAGATTTTGTGACAAACCTTTCTTAATTGGATATATTGATAACCTGTCATGTATCAAAATAAACACTGTCGAGAATATATTCCCCAAATAAACCCTGATGATTTGGAATAAAGTGAAGCTATATCAATTCTTGTACCCATAATAATATATAAAACTAGTATTGAATCTAAGTTTAAAATGTGTGACATACGTAAATGTAACATAGTGAATTACCTCAATATGAATAGTAAATATCCACCCAGGGCCAACTTATTGTGTGAATGTACACGGTTGATTGTCTTTGCTACAGTATGCACTTATTTTGAAAACTGGCTGACATATCAGCAGAACCATAAAGTATGTCTCATTTTTATCGTTGGCACATGTGATAATGTGGCTTTCAGGGTTAGGTGTATATGTGTTGGAAACACCGAATGCTGTAGTGAATTAACAACATTTTCAAGGTTGGAGGACTGGTTTTAAACCACCAGTTGCCATTTAAGGGTGACGGTTTGTCTCAAGTCAGGAGTTAATTTTTTTTCTTTGCATTGGTATTGTAAGATGAATGTTGTTATTTTGGTAACTCTTGAATCTCTTTTCTGCCATTGTTGGGTTGAAATTTATGAATATGGGTAATGTTTTTCTTCAATATTTGACTCCTGTCATTTATGTATTTTATTCAAAAACGTGTGATACAGGGATATTCGAAAATGAGATTAAAATGATCGTTCCTGAAGTTATTGGGTACAATTTATTCAAGTCATGTACGAGACAAGATATTTTGAAAAGTTAAGAGTTCCCGGCATCAAATCGATTTAAACTGCTGCTAACGTTTGTTGGTAGATGTGTCGAGCCAGAAGAGAGATATGTCCTTCAATAATGCATTTCGCATTTTTTAACTGATTTATAATAATATCGTATGATTGAAGCTTTTTTGGCATTGATAGATCTTGTTTACTCGGATGTGCAGCTTCTTTAAAATTATTAAAACTGCAATCTACATGTTTTTTTTTTATGACAATGATTAACTCAGCATTGTCAATACAAGACCTTGTTCATTTTGTAATGTTCAAAGAATTACGTATTGCTTAATGGCTATTCAAGTCTTGCCTGGTGATGTTCATGTTAATAGACTTGTCAACATTTGTATGATTTACACTTGGACTAATCTTAAGTTAGATCTGTAGAATTAGAATCAGATGCGGAAGAAGCACAAAATGATCCTGTGGATAAACATCATACAGTCAAGGAGGCTCTCAGAGGTGCTACAGTCAAAGACTTGGTCATTGGAGACCATTGTGTTGTGGAATATGCACTGGAGCAGCCTGAACTAGAAGTGGCCAGCAATTGTAGACCTAATGGGGTACTGGTATCAGATATCAGGTTGAAGATACCTGAGCCAGTTCTTGCCAAATGGATAGGGGCTCATGCCGTGGGTGAGCTCAAAGGCAGATGGAGATCATAGATACAAATACATTTTAGCATGGATGATATATATTGGTATTACAAGTAATTAGTCACATTTCTTGGAATGTTACCAGCAATACAGACACTTTAAAACAAGATGCGTTAGGCAGATATACTTCTTTAGCTTCCCGGATTGGTTGTAAAAATATCTTAAATGAAACTTTTGTTCAACTAAGATTGCTAGTAGTTAGCAGTATTTCTCTTAGATCATCCTTAATAATTTGAATTGCAAAATAAAGCAATGAGCATTGCTCAGGCGGAATAAACGCAAAAGATACGGGGCAAAATGTTTTTGCAGCTATATATATTTCACTTATTTTCAAAAAATTAAGACGGATGAACGAAATTACCGCCAAATCGGCTATACTTTAATTAAAGTTTTAAAAAAAATGGGCCAAAGTTGACCAAACCCATAGGTAACTTTGGCCCAACTTTTGATTCAACAAAACAAAATAAAGCACAAATAAAAAAAAAAAAAACAAAAAACAAAAAAAAAAAAAAAAACAAAATTGAAAACATTTTTTTTTTGTATTTCATTTTGAAGCCCTTATCATTCGAAGTCCAAGAAAAAAAATGAAAAAGAGCGTTTCTCATTGCTTCAGAATACTACAAAGAGGTACATGTAAAAAGTCGTCCACAGAAGCCCCGTGTTATGGTTTCAAAACTTCACATGCAGATGCCATAGTCTACTAACTTGTGTTTAAGTTGAATGAAGGTATATACTGAAAGGAAAAAATATTTTCCAAATAATGAAAGAAACGATTCAGACCGGCATTGACAAATGTAACAATTATAGGGAAGACTGCTTGTATTATATAACACGAGTGTGCAGATGTCAAGAAACAACCCCATTGCTCAAATTTCTGTCAGGGTCGACCAGGTAATTTTCCATGTATGGTTAAAATGCTACAGATATATCTGTGAAACTCGGACGTCCTTACTGTTAAAACAAATGGATTGACAAAAGGACCCAGTGGTAAGACAAAATAAATCGTCTGTGCCGGGAGATTATCAATTCGAAGGGAAATACTGGCGATTGTTATTGCGAGCATAATTTCATATGATGCAATTGAAAATAAATTGATAAGCAATGTTCTACAAACTCGGCTATTTCGTTTGGCATTGACAGACATCGAGGTATTTCGTTTCAAGAAAATGATACAAATAATATGTCCAATAATACACCATATGCTTTTAAAGATCAGAAATGCTACATTTATATATAACAAGTCATTCCATTTGTTTCTAACCTGCATAACAGGAAAGCATGTAATATGTTTTGATATAGTCTGTGAGCGATGTTGATGGTGATGGACAACAGAGGGAAAATTAACAGCAAGCAGCACTGTCAAGTAAAATATAGCAGATATCAAAATATTTTTAAATTTAAAGGACGAGACTTTAAATATAAGGACAATATTAATAAAATAGTCCAACGTCAGTAAGGAAACAAACAACATTGATCCACATACACAGGCAATAATCAATAGGGATAATCCTTTACAAAAGAAGCTACTTTGCCACATGAGCTTCTGCACTGGAAAATGATTACCAAAATGAGAATTCGCGACAAGCAAAACTGCTAGATACAAAAGGTTTCCAAAATCCGTCAAAGAAAGAGAAATCCGATATATCCCTGAAGTAGTTAAGGTCGAGGCAGTTATACAAGATATTGTAATTGCATTCAGAAGCAGGCCAATTGCTATCATAAGGTATAAATAAATGACACAATTGGTACAGAGGAGGGGCATACATATCTTTTTTGTAACGTTTTTTTGGTTACACCACTTGCTTAATACTTTTACACAGCAGATGGTAAGGTCGTCAGTATAAACATGATGCAGCGTCATCATATGATTAAAAAGGTTCTTATTAATGCGCAGGATATTGGTTCTGGTAATATTTAAAGTCTTCAAGCTGGTTAAACCATAGAACAAGCCTGTGTTACCATCTGAAAGAATATTGGAGGAAATGTCTAATATGTTCAGCTTATTAAGCTGTAGAAATGAAAAATCTGTTATTGAAGATATATAACATTGGGACAGAATAAGAGTTCGCAGGTTACGCAAATTAAAAAAATGGTGTTGGCGGACCACAGCAATTTTATTACCAGATAGCACTAATCGTCGCAACCAAACTAAACCATAAAAGGCATTGTAGAGAATGGATGTTATCCTGTTGTAAGCAAGCTTCAAATCCAGCAGTAACGGGTATGAAGTAAACGATTTACCATGCAATGTTTTCAACAAGTTGTAGCTTAAATCTAAATAAAGTAAACTTTTGAACCTATATTTTGCCGTGATCCACAGTTTGAGATTACTATGGGTAAAAGTAAGTGCTTTCATGTTCACCAATAAATTTTCCTGGATGAACCATACAACTCGTGTGCAGTGCATAGCGACGCCTATACATGTACACAAATTACTGCAGGAGAAACGGCCGCATACATCCTCATCATCCTTTGACATTTTGCAGTTGACTTCCCCATCGCATATCTCTGAAAAGTGGAGACAAGTCTGTTCGTATTTACAGCGGAAATGCTGGACACAAACAAGGCCGCCGCAGCTTTGTTCCTCATGCCCACTAGGGCAGTCCCATTTATCATCACAGATCATGGGTACTGGTATGCAATAAGAATTAGGACACTTATACATTCTCGGACAAGTGATTTTGTAACATGTCTCTAAGTGTTCTCCATTTGTGCAATAGCGCAGGGTACCGTTGCTATGGAGGTCAAATATACACACAAAAGCTCTTTTGTAACAAGCAGACATATATTCATCAGAACATGGTAACCAGTTTGGATCATCACATAACAATGGATCGATTTTTCCCATTCTGAAATCACTCACTGTGCTGTTGTAATTTTGTTTCACTACACGCCCATATGTTTGAGCTCTAACCTTCATTTCCTCACGAAAGCAAGTTTTAGGGCATATATCCGAGTTTTCGTCTGAACTGTCTATGCAATCCGAGTTCTGATTACACAGCTTCGATATAGGAATGCACCCTCCACTACTGCATTGGTAATACAGTGGTTCACACCCACAGCTTTGTGCCTGGCAGGTCGTGAAACACTCCTTTCTTCTTGGTTGCAAGCCATTGTCCAGCCAGCATGCAGTTGCACAATGCTCTTCATCACTCCCCCCATCGGCCATATCATGGCAGTCGATCACACCATCACAAACGTGGTGACCCAAGATACAACTGCCATTCTTACATTTATGCATATTCATAATACACTGGGTTGGTAATAAACTATGTGCAGTCTCACAGAGAACACCATTTACAGCTTCAGTATGATATTTAAATAAGAGTTTTATCGGAAATTGATAACGATTCCTCAAATCTTGATATTCCCATATTCTGAATTCCTCTTTGAAAAAGAACCTGCTTGGAAAAATTTCAGGTGTGACACTAGCATTTGTGATATGTCGGTTGTTTTGTACAACTACGGCAATAGGGTGTGGAATATTTAACCAACTCCAGTAGATTGCTTGATGAATTAAGTTTACGCTCCATATATCATCTGTAGACATAACTCTCTTCACTTCTTCATCAATGAATATGGGGGATGTGTAAATGTTAGGCAGAAGCAACCTTTTAAGTTCATATTCTGCTAATTTTGCCAAGAATATTTGTGTATGTGTCGAAAGTTTTGTAACATTTCCATAAGCATTTGTACAAATCATGTTTGCTGCTCGAAAGGTTAAGTTTTCCTTAGTTAGAAACAAATGAATGCACCTAGAGCCAACGCCCGACCAAAATACACGACAAAAAGGTTCAACAATAGGTGTATTTTTGTATGCCTGATGGACATAGTGTTCGTTGCGTTCACAAGCAAACAGGGTGTGTTCTCTTGATGTGTAACAATTAATCTTCACCCATTGTGTCCTGCCATGCATATTGACCACATGTAACGCTCCACAGTGCATGCTATTTAACCTACTTTCTTTTGGTGAATTTACTTCTTCTGCTAAACATGAACGTTTTGTATGTGATTTACGGCCATTAGTGCTAATGACCAACAACTGACTGTTCCTGATTTCACAATAATGCATCCACTCAGAATACGTTATGGGGTTACCGTCAATCCACTGGAGATTTCTTCTCTGCTTAATTGAAATACAACATGTAATGCCATAGCAATTAAGCTCATAATTTAAATTAATTCCAATATGATTGCATTTGTGAATTGGCATACAAATGCCAAGTGCCTACCATGGGTGTGAGTAACCTACTCAGCCTGGGAGCTAAATTTGTGACACATGTCTAGATGTCCATGGTCTACAGAAAGTCCCATGTCGAACACCAATTAAACTTTAAGCTCAGTGCCAATATATTTTAGGTGGAAATGTATTACATTTGCTCAATAGGGAACGCTATGTGCTTTTGGACTTTTTTCCTGGGGGAGGGCATTATATATCAAACGGAGCAATTATCTAAAAGTGATGTCCTGTTCCTCGTGAGAGAGAGACAAAGACAGGGACAGACAGAGAGAGAGAGAGAGAGAGAGAGAGAGAGACAGAAAGAGAGAGAGAGAGAGAGTGAGAGAGAGAGAGACAGAGAAAGAGAGAGATCTGCCACCTTGTAGGTTAGCAGAACTAAAAATATCCATCATCCATCTGTCTCTCCGTCTATCTGGCTGTCCATCCATTTGCCCACGTGTCTGTCTCTGGCTTTTTACAGCTTCAAGTTTTGGAAAAAAAACAAAAACTGCTGCCTGGATTTTTTTTTAAATTTTTTCCCATGAATGTTTTTATGGTGCCCTCCTCAATGTTTCAGAAAGGGCTGATTGATAATGCAATAATATTTTGATGATTTAAAAAAAATATATATTTTCCGTCAAATGGGTGGTGCTCAGATTTGTTCTTTTTATATGAAATCCTGTGTGTTAAGGCTCTTTTCTGATTAATATAGCATATTGCTTGGCACCATTGCATGGTATCTCATTTGAAAATGATCTGTTTTAAAGAATATATATTTATATATATATATATATATATATATATATATATATATATATATATATATATATATATATATATATATATATATATACATATACATATATATATAGATATATATATATATACATATGTATGTATAATTGCTGTATATGTATATGCATGTACAATTATGTGCATATATAGGTTGCATAAGATGCTTTTTTAAACATTTTTTGTTAATGATTTACCATCCTCTAGGGTAACATTAAAACAAGTAGTAACTCACTGTACACCAAGTGACTTAGACATTGTTACAACTAAATTTTGACGTGCTGCTTCAATGAAGTTGTGCATTAACACGTAGACAAAATCAAAAGTACACGTGGGATATTTGATTGTACTTTACACATGATTTAAATAACGGCAATGAACGTAAACAAACACGGCACACTAGGTCGGCGCTCAAGGTAGGCCTCGGGCACATTGTTCGCGATGAATACCCAATCAAACATAGAATAAACTACATCTAACATGGCTATAGAGTTAGCTATGTATCTCTTACTCGGGATCGTTGTTCGGGGGGAAAATCACGAGTGACTGCAGCTCAAGTGTAACTCCTTCTCAGCAAATTAGGATTCTATTTGCCTTCACACACAGACATACACACACACACACACACACACACACACACACACACACACGTTCCCCAGGGGGCCTCTGCCTCCTCTGCAAACGAAATTCAAAAATTTAGATACTCTTATGTTTGACCTTCTGTGATATCGAAAGGCCAACCTAATGTATTCTTATGTTTTGGTAATTGTAGAATTTAAGCTGCTAGATGCAATTAAACATACACGGAAAAAAACCTATGAGGTTTGCTTTGCCATTTAAATTTCACTTTCAATGACCTTTAAATGTCAAACTGGTGTATTGGCTTATATATTAGTTACATGAAACAACTGGTCACTTATTAGTTATAGCAAGAACACAACATATCTGTCAGAGCAGTAAAGTCTGCACTTTGAGAAACAGCAAATTACAGTGTGCAGAACACGTCATCATCATGATCCTCATATTTGTTGATGTCACCCTATATTGAAAACGTCAGAGTTACTCCTATGTGGACACACTTTATTTCTGGTGTCACGGGGTGGATCTTGTTAATTGAGTGTGCTGGGATATATATGAAAAAAAAAAAATAGAGAGAGAGAGCTGTGATGTAGATCATCAACACGTTGATGGTCATTTAGAAAGACTGTGGATAACCCGAGAATAATCTACAGAAATATTGGGTCTGATGTAGATCATCAACACGTTGATGGTCATTTAGAAAGACTGTGGATAACCCGAGCATAATCTACAGAAATATTGGGTCATCTAGGTGAAGTTACCAGTTTCCCCTACTGTTTGAACATCATTAGGAAAAGGCCTTAGATATTTCACACAATTATGGTCTACCTCTATGGCTAGGTGGAAATTGTGCATTGATGATTTAGATATAATTTCCAAGGTCAGGCATCGACATTATTTTTAACCTAACGATCCAATTACTCGATGATCTGGAACTTTGATATTTAATATAAATATGCTACATAACATAATTAAAAGCGAACTTTCAGGATTAATAATCTACAAATATGTTAACATACAAAAATGCATTTTCTCACTTCATTTGATTTTTTTTAATAAAACGTCAGCGTATATATGTTCCAAATCTATACATTTGCTCAGTATTCCGTCATTTATTTGGTCTTATTCAGAACACACATTTCCGCAAAATTTTACGAAATTGTGTATGTTTACACAATAACTGTTCGAAAACCAGATTCTAATAAGAAAAAATTGGATCAAATGTTTTAGAGCGTTCCTCTCAAACACAAAATTCTTGATTCATTGAACATCGAGTCCCTTTTGAAATTAAAATTTGTTCGTAATATCATTCACAAGAGATACGAAATAAAAGATCCTTCCTTATTTCCTATAAATATGGCAACATTATTGAATAATTTATCACGAATTAAAAGAAATTTTCGGCTTCAATCACTCTTAAGGATATTGCAGCCAATTAAAATTGTAAAAATCAAAATCCGCCTAGCCGTAAAGGTGGACCACCGTTGTATGCAATTGACA
Source organism: Hermodice carunculata (assembly GCA_964020975.1). Taxonomy (NCBI): domain Eukaryota; kingdom Metazoa; phylum Annelida; class Polychaeta; order Eunicida; family Amphinomidae; genus Hermodice; species Hermodice carunculata. The sequence goes on along the minus strand of OZ026628.1, from coordinate 52,273,524 downwards.
AAGAAAGAAAAAATGAAAGTTCAGAAATTTGAAGGATGGTTATCAAACTTGAAAAGAGTCTCTACAAATATAGTTTATTGTTATACAACCCACATTAAGAATTTCAATACGGTTAATCTAAAAGAGCGAAAGTTTCAAAAGCAGTGAAAGAACTACAAGAAAGACTTGTAAGCACTAACATCGATAAGTCAGGTATCACTTTTGGGATCATCTGCTGAAAAATATTATCTGGGTGTTTTGAAAAATGAACTTGGTATAAAGAATATTTCAGACAAGAAAAGGAAATGCCGTATATAAGATACACAAACAATACATTGACAATTTGATAGTTAAACATAATAGTACAGAAATACAAGACCAGTATTCATAAATTCCAAACCCAACAATGAGAGCAAAGCGATTCCAGAGTTACCAAAGCATCAACATTCATCTTCCAGTACCAATGTGAAGAAACAAGTTTAACTCCTGACTTGAGACAGGTAGTCACCCATAAAAGGCAACTGCTGGTTTTAAACCGGTCCTCTCAACCTTTGAGATATCGTTCATTAACTAGAGACTATTGTGTTTACAAAATGAATAGGGTTAACCAGTTAAAACCCTGATTTTATTACTCTACCAAAAATTTAAAGAGACCTGGTAGACCTATCACCTTTTAGTTCTCCTGACTTGTCAGTGAGCTGAGTTTACAGCAGAAGAAAATAGGCCTAAATCGCTTTTGTGATGTTTATGAATCTGGAACATTAAAAACACTCTCTACCTCCACTATAACTATGAGTCGGAGATCACAGCCCACAGCACAACATAGCCAATTAAGTATAAATTAAACAGTACAAAAAACATGACCAATATTCATATATAACAAACCCAGCGATGACTGCAAGGAGATTCCAGAGTTACCAAAGCATCAACATTCATATTCCAATACCAATGTGAAGAAACAAATTTCACTCCTGACTTGAGACAGGCAGTCACCCATAAAAGGTAACTGGTGGTTTTAAACCCGTCCTCTCAACCTTTGAAATATTCTTCATAAACTAGAGACTCTTATCTTTCCAAAATGTATAGGCCAAACCACTCAAAACCCAAAATTCATTACTCTACCAAAAATTTTAAGAGACCTGGTAGGCGTATCACTTTTTATTTATCCTGCCTGGTCAGTCAGCTGAGTTTACAGCAGAAGAATTGGCTTCAATAATTTTAGAGATTTAAAAATTGAGATGACAAGGAATTTTAGTATCAATTTTATTTAAAAAGGACTTATCTAATCAACCTGTGTTCCGGATACCTAAATTACAGAAAAACTCTTTCAAATCTAGATTGATAGCAGGTGCTTTACAATGTGCAGCAAAACAATTATCAAAGGAAGTAGCATTGTGTTTGTTTGCAATTAGGACTCATTCCCGTAAATACTGTCATGCAATTTGTAGAAACTGTAAAGTAAATTGTTTTTGGAGCATTATCAATTCCTACGAGTTTGTACCTAAAATCAAAGATTTAAAAGCAAAAATATCAAATATTTTCATTTTTCTACATGGTACACAAAATCTGCTCATGGATGAAGTCAAAAGTTCTTTTTCAGAATAAGCAAAATGTTTAATCATAATGGGAAACCACACATAATTATTAATTCATATACAAAGAAAGCATATTTGTCACGCAATAAATATTAAAAACTAACTTTAAATTTTACACTGTTGTAACTTTGTTGGATGCTATAAAATTTCTTTTGGATAATACTTTTGTTCAATGCGGATCACTGATTTTTCAACAAATAAAAAGCATTCATATTTGTAGCAACCCCTTTACTGACAGATTGATATTTAACCTGGCATCAATATGAGTATATGGATAAATTGATAACGAACTTTTAAATGGCTACATAAAATTACTAAAGAACGCAAAATATATTGTTCACAGTGCTTGTCTAAATACACAATATTTGAGTGAAATTACTTAAGAAATTTACCCATAAGATATCCCTTTGGAGGGTAACAATTCAGATGGTTTCAGAGATGTGTTTCTGGACTTGGATACTCAAGTCCATAATGACAGCTTTTGTGTTAAAGTCTGTCGCAAAATAGATTAGTTAAGCTTTGAAGTAGTTACCTATTCTTTCCCGGACAGTAATGTTTCGGAAACTATTGGATATAATATGTTTTTTTTTCAAAAAATTGAGATTTGGTTGTATTTGTTCTAAATTTCAGGGCGTAGCATATAGAAACAAATTTGGTTACAATAAACTTAAGCCAAAAGGATTTAGAGATGTACTTTTGATAAAATATTTCTACAAACTTTGTTGTAAATATTCAGAGATGGTTAGAAAGTTTGGCTTCAATAATTTTAAAGATTTTAGACTTGTCTGTTTTGCTACTTAATTTTATTTTTTGGCATTATTCTGTTAAATATTCACCTTTCGGACATTTCAGGCCGACTGGTTTTCTGTTAGGCTAAATCTCCAGGGGCTACAGGTACCAAGTAGTTACCTATGGCCTTTACAAACTTGCCTTATTGCATCTTAATACCTGGTTAAGAAATATTCCAAGTGTGGCATATTATGTACGTGGTAGGCCACAGGGGCGAGTCCTTGCATAGTTCCTCTAAGTGCGGCAGTTCTGTACAGAAAAAAAAATATGAGGAATGTTCTACTTGAAATTGCAAGTGGCACGGGAATTAGTCCACGTTTCTTAGCTTGCCTGCATGCCTACCTTGCAAGCGCTGCTGTCACCACTGGAACAAATGGTTTGTCACGAGTGGCATTTTAAGGTGTGCCCAGTCCCATAGTCTCAGCTGCGTTCCAACAGAAGTAGCTTAATCTCTAGTATTCAAAGAAAATATTTCCATCAGGTGAGATTTCCAACTCCTGGTTTTACAGTTGTACCTCCAAGGTGCCTTTCTGAGTTGCTGGTAGCATGAGCAAATGAGCCCTTTCAGACTCATTCCACGTGTCACATGGAAGGACTATTGACGGTTGACCTGGAGCTACTTGAAGTACAAAATTCTTTGAACTCCATCATTTTAGCATCTTGATTGATCAACTAAACATTTTGTTCAATAAATGTACAAAATTAACTGTACACATCTAAATGACTATCATTACAACTGTATTTTGTTTTGTTCTCATTCATAAAGTCTAGATACGAGGTTGCAGTCAAATTGCATTCATCGGCCACATAAGTGCCACTAAGGTTAAGATTGACCGATATTTTGATGAAATTGCACGCAATAGGAAAAAGGTCCTATTATAATATGTGCCCAAAATATATAATAAATAGGTTTCTAAGATCGTGCTTATGTTTTTCCATTATTAAACTTAAAACATCGCATGTGAGTAAACGTGATGATACAAGCAAACATGCAAATATGGTGGTTGTTTTCCGTTGATCCCCTTAGATACAATATGTAGCTAATGGTTACTTTTACAACATGACGCCACGAAATACATCATAATGTATACAAAATCAGGTGTTCAAAACATAAAAAGAACAAACGGACTAAGGCAATCCCGTGTTCAGCAAACATCAGGTGGACAGACGTAAAGTGGTCCTTTGGCTGTAAGAATATTATCGAGGTCTCCTTTCTTAAAAACGTCATTTATGTTTCCAAACTAGCTCTTTACTCATACAGTTCAGAGCCAACATTATTGAAATTGAAAGTAAATGGATACAGTATTACCAAGGTATAAGCAAAAAGGGCAGTTTGTCCGCATATTCACTCGAGCTCAAAACTTCAGACACCAAACAAAACTGCATATGTAATTTTCTATTTCTATTTGGTGGGAACCATTGGCCTAGGATCCACCATTAGTGAGATATCACAGAATGTCAGTTTGACCTTTTCATGATAATTTAAGTTCGAAGCCAACAGCAACAAAAAAGCTTCATTTGTGCTTCCCTATTGTATAATGATAACCGTGCACCTACAATTCACCATTATGAAAATCTAAGCCAGCACGCCAAATTTGCTGGTGTTGTATCATTACATATTGGGAATATAATTGCAGGATATCAAGTCCAGATGAATTTCCAGCAAATTCCAAGCATATCCATCTTCTAGTTTAGGAGACATCACAGAAAAGCAAAAAGAAGCCAAAACAAGGTAAAAATAAGAAAAAAGGAAGCTGTCTGTATACCAAAGCTAGGTCAAGGGTGCTCAAAAGTTTCCCTATACACCCCAAAGCAGATGCCCTAGCAGTTGTACAAAAGATATTTGTAAGATTTTACCACGAAACGAGCAAATGACTACAAATTTAGTTCATTCACTGGATGCCGAGGTCTTATAGAAATGAAGTAGACACACATCAAAGCGATATCCTTATTGGGGAGGGAAGTGATCCTTGCTCATGGCTTACGAGAATTATAGAATATGAATTACTATTGGCATCCCCACTGACTTCCATAATCAACAAGTATCCAAATTGGAAAAAAAAACAAAACAAAAATAAAAAAATAAAAACAAAAACAGGTGAACAGCTTTAATCTGGAGTATCACTCTAGATGAGAAGTCCACAAAGTACACTTCTAATATGTTTAAATATAATCCTTTTGGAGGGGCCAAAAAAGGCAAAAGAAAATTAGGTAAAATTAGAAGAAAACATACCATCGCAGCTCCAACAGTTGAGCATACGTATACCTAGGGTTGCCTGCAATATATTCATATGCAATTTAAAGGTACTTGAGCTAGTGGTTCTGCAAGTTCTTTTTAACCACAACTGAACTAAAGTTTGACACCTTTCTACAAATCACTGGCGCCCGACCATTTGAAAAAGATATAGCAGAAACCCTTTTAGGGTAGGGTTAATCTAGTAGGCTCTTTTGGAGAAGTCAACAATGTGAATTACATTTGCTATCCTAAGAGATCTACTCACAAGTTAATCGGAATGCATGGACTGAAAAGTACCTAACTTAAGAGTAGCGCCAAATGGAAGTATCCATAACAACACCATCAAACTGTCTTTGATACTTACACAAGCAATATATTCCCCACGTGTTAGCACGATCTGAGTAGCTGTTGTAGAAACGAAGTCAAAAATAGGAAAAATACACATTTGTTAAAATAGAAACATACAGCACTACAAATAAACGCCAAGGAGCGCCCAGAAGTGGTCCTGTTAATTTTCAATGTAATTGCCCAATGTTTGAAGACATGGCAAAAAGTGGGCCAATAAATTAAAAGGACAATTAAAAAAGTTAACATATATTAACAAGATACCTGGCGCATATAAAGATAAGGTACATCCTCACGAAGTTTGAAGTGGATCTGGTAAACGGCCTGGGAGAATTATCTTATGTCAAATGAGAAGGGGGCGACCACGCAGACAGATATTCAACTTATGACAGACAAATACTTGTCACATAAGCTCAGCTGAGTTCAAAATAGTGTGAATACCTTTATATGTAGCCAAAGGTACTGTATGTATCTATTTTGTGTAGTAATTCTCATATAAAAAGTTTCCATATACTGTTCGTACCAACAGATGTGTATAAGTAGATACCAAGATAAGGCGGAAGGTGATTAACCTATAATAATGCAATGGTGGGCTTTGATTTATCTTATATAGTAAGTAGCTATTCATAAGGAGTACAGTCGTACATAGTAAAAGTTTATTTGTGTTGAATGACCATATATTGTTGAGCTGAAAGGACAAATGACCGATCTGGAACCATTTGTTTAGGAAACTATATTCCAATAACAAAAGACAGCATAAGTTTGAGTTTAGATTTAAACTGTTCACCATAACTTCTTTGGGCCAATAATTCTTTTGTACTTGTCACATTCTGTGAATCTCTAGTCTTCACGTACATTGCGTGGCCCAGCTACTATTGCATTGGTTAATTACAGCGCGTGACCCCATGCCTAGGTTACGCAATATGAATTACATTTCAATAAAAAAAACCCTGAAAATTAATGAATGATTTGTTTTAAATTACATCATCTTTCACGGATTGAATTAGTAATTTTCAGCACCTGTTGCATGGGCGACAAAGGAAAACATATGTACACTGGGCAAAACTCGAATATGGATGGTCAGATGTGCATTTGGATGGTCATATGTCAAAAGTTAAAACAAATTGCCCTAGGTTGTGTATTTAGGACAGCTAATGTCTCATATTCAGTTACCGGCAATATATATATATATATATATATATATATATATATATATATATATATATATACATTTAGAATATAAAGTTATGATGATCCAAATGAAGATTTTAACCAAAGGGTATTTGTATATTTAAATGAAAAAATAAGAGTTTAACTAAATTCAATTTTTATCATACAATGCATGTTTTGATTATGATAACAAAAACAATCGGGAAAATATCTAAGTCTACATTTATAATTATGCCTGTTTGTGAGAGACAACAAGTGGCAGAGGAGAAACATGATACAAGCAAGAACACAAGATAGGTGACAAACGCTTAGATAACACAAAGAGTGCAGTAACACCTCTAGCAAGAGTGTTTTGATTTAAACCATGCAGTCACAATTATTTAGTTATATCGTATCCAAATAGAATTATGGAACACACCTTTTAGAATCAAAGTATACCTAGTACATTCAAACGATATGTTTTAGGAGAATACCCCTTGTAATGCTTGCAAACGTACCCTTTTCTTGTGCAACCTTTGTGATAGCCATATTCCACAGAACGTTATGTAAAGGGAGCAAAGCAGGGCAAAGAATTATGTAATGTTCATAACTGAATATTTCAACTGAACCAGATTCCGAGTCATGTGCATACGTTAAGAGCAAATGTCAGAATAATTTAAAACTTTACCAGTCAAAATGTATAGGTTATAGGATTGGCGACGTCCAATAGTTGATTTATGGGGGCCAGGTTCACGTGAAATTTGTCGAGCCGCGAGACAATTTCACGTGAACCACGCCCCGATAAATTAACTATTGGACGTCAGCCAATCCTATAACTTGTTTATTATCCCGCGCAATTTCTTGCAAGACACAGCCACTTACACAGGTGCCTTGTTCCCACGCTCTGAAATCAGAACAACGTTTGTGGGCAACGAGGCAAAACAGACCATAACGCGGAAAAGCATTGGAGCTTAAAGGTCGTATGAAGTACAGTGTTGTAGAGGCCAAGATATTCAGCCAGAATGTCAGACCATGAGGACGATGCAACACTTAGCCAGCTTTACGATTCTTTGCAAACAACGAGTCCAGAAATACAACTGTATGAGGGCGTGAGTGACGTGACTTTGTCGCAAGTTTGTGACCTGTATGATGTCAACATGGAGGAAACACTGGCAACATTCGATTTGGATTTTGACTTTGACGTTTCATCACATTCACTGGAATTTGCACAAGTGGAAATTGAACATGAAACTAATATGGGGAGACATTAAACAGATTTCCTGATCCAGTTACTGAATCTGAGATACAAGAAGCGAATGCACGTGCTGAAAGTAGCAGTGCTCGACGGGCGACCAACTGGGCCTAACGTGTGTCGGATGTGTGGCGGGAGAACCAAAACTTGAAATATGCTGGCGTGTTTCAGGTACCAGAGCTTGTTAATATGAGTGCAGGACTTCTCAATTTTAATACTTGAAGCAAGAAATCAAAGGGGTGAAAACTACCCATCCAAAGCTCCATATTCTCTGTTTACAGGACTATTCCGTCATATGCGTGTCGATTTGAACGTGCACGATTTGAACTTTTTAGATGAAAAGGACCATCGCTTTGTTTGAGTGCGCAAAACATTGGATTCAAGGATGAAACAACTAGCATCCGAAGGTCTTAGCGTACATACAAAGCAGGCAGATCCCATCGGCACTTTCTGTTATGTATCGGTGACAGCTGTCAATCATATAACAGGGTTTCACACAGCCCCGATATCCAAGATATCTGACTGTCTTGAGTACTGAACATCAAAGGATTTGCGGGGCAAGGGATAATAAGTCAATGTTATACAATATTACGTTACTGCAACTGTCCACATCTCCCTTGCTTTTGCATGCTCTAATCTTATGAATGATCCAATGGTTCACCAATTAACCATGTCTCATAGTAAATTTTGTTCCCATAAACCTTAGTGTACAAGAGTGATTCACACAGACAAATCCGGATCCGTCAGCTGATCGACGAAGTATGTTTAAAATTTGGTTCAAATGAATGTAGCTGTAACCCATACTTGCACCTGTCACAGGTACATCCAGGAATTGATTAAATCTTTAGCTTTTTCTGGGCAATGTTTTGCAATAATTTCAGCCCTGCTCATTAATACCTTTGAGGCTAATAACCACAAGGCAACCTAATATTCAATCCAAGCTTATATTTTCTTTGTTACGGTAAGCAGAAGTCAACCTCTTTACTACTTTGCCTCCTGAGCTCTTACAGTGTGAGGTACGAGTGTAGAGGTCGCTGTTATATTTCAAAAAGCTGTGATAATAGGTTCAGTACAAATGATTTAATTCAGACATTAACATTTTGTTTGCGTGCAAAAGTTTATATATATTCTCAAATGTATTCACACCCAATGTCATTAATCTACACATCTGCACACACACAGATATATATATATATATATATATATATATATATATATATATATATATATATATATATATATATATATATACATACATATATACATATATCAGTTAGCATAACTTTTAAAATACAAGGTATTACAATATTTCGTATGCTGTATTGTGCGTCAGATAGTTTACCAGACAATTGGAGAATGCAAGCCATAAAAACGAATCTTCGCATGTGGAACTCATCAGCCACATGATGCGCGAATGTTTTCTACAAACGACATCACGAAAGTAAATTTATAATTAGCAGTCAGAGAACACATGACGCAGAGAACAAATAATACACTGGGTCTGAATACATAATTTGTGGTAACCAGCCACAAACCTCAGTCAGGCTTCTCGGCTAGAGTAAGTATAGTGCTGTGTTACATTCTGTGTACTCACGGAAGACGTGGTGATGCCAATATATACAAGATCGGCTTGGAGAATAATGGTCATAAAATCATCACATACTTGTTCCCTGCATGGTCTCAATAATAAGGAAAGAGTCTGTCTGTCTCTGAGAACTATCAAATGTGATTTTTGTACCTCACAAGTAGTTTGTGCATCCATCCAACTGCCATAACCTGTCGACATAGGGAAAAGTATAGAACTATGCACCCTATTGAAATTACTTATGTGTTCTGTCATTCTGCTTTTGTACCAAAATGACAAGACAGATGTTTTTTGTGTATGCCTGACTAAAAATGACCCGGCTGGAATTACAATTGTGACATTAATTGTGTGTGTTCTTTTTATTTCAAGCTGTGATGGGTTATGGTTGATGACCTCTATCATAAATTGTGGGATATGTAATGCGTCATAAATGTTATTGTACAAGTCAATCTCAAATTCCCAAAAGAACTTTGTGGTTTGCTTTATGACCCATTGCCACATGCACAGAAATTTACGTATATCAACTTCCCAATTCTTACTGGTATGTGACGCATACATATCAGACAATCGTCCATAATGTGAACGTCTGCTCGGTTTGTCTAAAAAAGAACGCACTCCATATGGCATAACATGTTTCATATAAGAATTCTGAAACTCCAGCGTCGTCCATACTTTCAATTTGTATTGAAAATCATAAGTGGCATTGTATGCTTGGACGTAAAGTAAAATCGGTACCTTTTGATGAAAAAACCAGTCTGAAAAGTACAAGTAAATAAAGTAATCATGGAGTACCATCATACGAAAGTATGAAACAAAAGGTTGTATAAATAACTGTAGACAACGTAAATTTATTGGCACAACCTGTAAGAAGTGATTTTTTCTTGTTGCATTATATGAAAAGCACTGGATCTGGTATTGTACAGTCACAACAAATATTTCAGATAGCATGCTACATTTTTGCTCCTTTTCTATCACTATCCTTACTGATGTTCTGAAAACCATGATATCCTTATCTAGATAAAATTCCTTTTGAGACCGATCATGTGTGGAGTACAACTCAGGAAAAAAAGTACTGTGGCAGTTCAGTGCCATACCGGATTCATTGAATATTTTGTTTGCAATAGAAAGACGGAAAACCTTGATAATTTTGTGGAAATTGTCACTTATATAAAACAAACACGGGAAACGGAATGCGCTCTGTAGATACTGATGATTTTCTATAAAAATGAAGCATTTCATTTTTAATAGTTTAAACATATAATGTGGCCGCGACCATGATACTTGCTTCCGTTGGTTAGTAGTGGAATCACATAGGGAGGCATGCCTACTGCTACATGGGTGTGGTATTCCTGTGCAGTTAGTTAACTGGACAGATAGGGCCAAGGCTAAATGTTCGCCTGGAGATGTATTATAAAAGAACATTGTCAAATACGATTCAGAACTAACAATCAAAATATTTTCCGTAGCATTTGATTCTGTGGCATCACAAAACATACAACAAAAAGGACCATGTTTTCTAATTGAATATTTATGAGGCAATCTATTAGAGTCTTCATATGCAACAAATCCACCATATGTACAGTCGAAATCATCCATATTTCTTAAATCATTAATTCCCTGCGAGGAGCCAGTGTAAGACAAATTAGATACTACAATTTTGATTTGCTGATTTTTTGGCGATATGAAACGTAAAAATAGTGTTTGCTTTCCCATCAAAAAAATTGAATCTGATAACGAAATACCAGATTTTAAAAATGTAAGGAAATTGTGTTTGTAATTAGAGAAAAGTGTAGTTTGTGTTAGCAAAATAACCACTACCCCATGTCTGATATGGCAACAAAATCTTATGTCAATTTTATGCATACTATAATGGTGAAGCACATGCATAAAATACGTTCTCTTAGGTTTCACTTTCATAGTTACCATGTCTACAGAAGTGGCCCTATCTATGGATGCATGTGCCTCTTTGCACGCAGAATAGAATGCTGTATAAATCCAGGCAGTCAAATGAATGGACAGGGATAATCCACCTGTTGTTTTTATATTAAATCTTGCGCTAAAATTGCGAATTCGGTATTTGTATTTCCCGGCATTCTTAATGGATCTCTTGTATTCTACAATGGACTGCATGCTTCTTGTACAAGCCACTAAAGTATGAGAAAAGCAGCGGTAGTGAAATTTGATTTCGCCAATTACAAAACCGCGATAAGGGTGTACAACACTGACCAAAACACGGTCGCCAACAGATATAAAGACAGCATTTTTTACCCGACCACAAGTGCGATATGAAGGTGTGCTGTTTACCTCCAATATGTAAATATAATGTTCTATGCAATCTAGGTCATATAGGTCTAGGTTGATGGAAATAAACGTCACTTGTATTCTCCATTGCATGGGGGCAACGAGTTGCCAAGTCATTTGTTGACATGTTAAAGCAGTTTTGTTTATACCTACAGAGACCACATCACATAAGTACATCAAACTGTCACTCAGCTTGCACCTATCAGTACTTGGTTTTTGTTTTATATCTTTCGATTCGTGTATATCTATGCACCGTTTCCATGTGTGATGATATAGCATGAATAATGCACGAAGAGATGTGGTAATGATATCAATGGAGGAAGTTGATATGCGTTTGTAGACATACATATGCATGAATGTTTTTGTCGATAGAAGGTGTTGATGGTTTCTTACAAGCTCGTGTTTCATGATAGTGACCATTACGTACCAAGCCGTAGCAGTAATAATGCAAAGGTGGTTGGTTTTCGATAAAAATTTTACTTGTGAGACATATGTGCATGTACAGAAGCCAACAGTTCGGACCCTCATACTTTCACATTGATGATCAAAAAAACAGGTTGCCCCTTTATGTACACAGTGGGGAGAAGCACATGGACGACAAATATTTCTTCTCCACAGTAAAGTGTGGGCATCATTTTTAATGTAGGCATGTAATGTTATGTAGACTCTTAGATGTTTTGCAACACGGTAATCTATGACCACAATCTCTCGTTTTACATTTTTCTTTTTGGATTCTATCACATACTTGCCTAATGGATAGTTCACTCTTGAGTACTTGGCAGTTATCAGCCCAATTCTATCCAGATTTTTATCCACATATTTCAGTGGGGCAAAGATAAGGTGTTCACTTTGCCACAAAAGAACCAATCCATATCCAATAAAAGTGTTAGCTTCTTTGAGACACGGATGTAACAAAGTATGATATTGCACAAATGTAAGAAGAGCTTTCCACAAATACATGATTGCTGACGTATGCATGCACTTTTATCTGTGTACTGTTGCACCCATCAGCTCAATGGTTTCTCTCTTCAAATACTACTATTAATAATCAAAGCTGAAACATTCTTTTTCCATTCATTTGTTGTGCTAGGTTTGTAAGGGTTTTCATATACTTTGGAAGAACACTTCACAACAACCTTTGTATTCTTGTGTATTTGGACTTTGAGGGGACGCTAAGTGTACTTGGCCATCTAACCTATTTGCCACATCGGCGAGCATTATTGTAGTGTGAGACCATTACATGTCAATATCACAGTCACATATTAGTCCAAGTTGAAACCGTCCGAATCTTGAAAAACGTATGAACATGAAAATGTTAGGGAATATCCTGTAACAAATCAATTGGAGTGGGCATTGAACCGACATTAAAAGTTGAACTAACAAATCCAAACAGCACAGGATGGGTTGTAAGTCGGATCACATAACGATAAGACTGATGATTATGTTAAATGACTATTCTTGGGCAAGACATTCTGTCGCCCACTAGCATGCACACCAGACACAATTCAACCACGAAACAAAGAACCTCAGAATTTGAGAAGCAAATTATTAAATTATGAAAAGCGAACCTCATTAGACCCTGCAGTAATGTACCAGCAGCCCTTGTGATGTTAGATATAAGGAATAATGGTTGGCACGTATTGGTGTTAGACTATACAAAATTAAATGAAAATGTATTCTGATATACGTATCCATACCAAACATAGTGGAATTAATTTCACATTTGGGTTATTATGATTGTGATACTGTGGTAGGCAAGAAAAACACATTTAGTAGAGAATTAATTGCAAGAAGCTTACTAATACAATATTGTGCTCATTTGTCATGAATTATTATTTGACTGGAATGTCATTCATTTTGGTTGCACGATTAGCCTTTCAGTCTAAATGGTCACCATGGATGAAGTGTGAAATGGCATTGAAGGCAATTTGCTGAATTCACTTTGGTGATATTTAAGAAATGAGGGTCGATTTTTTGCGCTAGTGCACCTCGCCCGATGTCAGCTTCAATCGCCCGCGTCCTTATGCCATAACACACAAAGCGACCCTCATTGCTTCTATTTACATTTCCTTCTGAATTTTTCTGCTCAATTACACGAAATTTAGAAAATTAGCACGTAGAATTAAGAGCAATGACCAAAAACTGGTTTGCCGAGCATGTTCAATTGTTAAGTTCCGGAAACCCAGGTAGGCGTAGCTTACTGGAATGTGGGCGGGACACATGTGTCATGGTTCCATAACACACAGGGCTAATGTGTTATGGTCTCATAACACACCAGGCTCTCTCATATACTTGCAATAATAAAAAGTCAGATTGAATGTAAATATAAGAATTTATTCAAACTTATTTGGTGAACACATTGATCATATCTCAGAAAAGGGGCCTGATGGTATGCATGTAATAAAGCTTGACGTTTTGAGTATCACACAACCTACTATCTTTGACCAGGTGTCAACATCAGGTGAATCCACATAATAAGACCTCCAATGACGACCATGATATACAATAATATAAAGCGCCCCACATGTGAATTTAAGGGTAAAGCATCAACCTTGTGGTGTGCAAACGTGGTGCACGCAGAAGAGATAAGACCAGCCTACCTAGATAGCCCGAGGGACAAAGTAAGATAAACGTTCAGAGAAACCAAGCTTACATTTTGATCCCCACTAAAGCAACCAACCAGATTACAAACAATTAGGGAGGCTAGCTTAGAAGTTCCTCGCAGTTCTTAAAATGGGGACACAGAGGATGACCCAGACCTACATTTCCACTTTTACAGAACTGTGGAAGCTCGCAGCTCTGGTCTGGAGAAGGCAATTCCCGCTCACGTCCTTTCAAATCGTGTATTCTTCATCCCTCTCTTACATCTACACAGGGACCCACTAAGCACACGCAAGTACAATGGCCCAGTCTTGAAATAATCCCTGATGATGTAAAATGTTCAAAAGAAGCCACATTTTGGTTTGAATATGCCAATGGGAGTTAATTTTTTAAATAATCTCTCACACATAAATAGGTCAACCAAAGGGAAGCTAATAGATTTAAGCATGTTATCGGGTATGACTCACTTGATTATTGCTGTCTTCTTATGGAATTTGTGCTAGTCGTATTGGTATCATGTCTTAATACTCAGTAAGCACAAATTTAATGCCTATGGGGCAGATTGGACACACACAGAGCAACAAGATTGTTGAAAAAGCTTTACCTGGCTGTGATTAAGTGTAGTAAAACATACAATTTGTATGTTTTACTCAGAATATCAAATATACAATGAAAACATTCTGGGGCAACTGTGACGTGATCAAGAGATTTTAATGTAACTTGACTCTATATTTAATTTACATACACTGATCACAAG
>OZ026628.1:52203935-52256435 GCA_964020975.1 Hermodice carunculata | reverse complement strand
TTCATTGATTCTGGTCATATCACGGTAGCATCGTGCTTTAAGATGTCTGTGAAATTGATCAATGGCAGAAGAAAAAGCCTGAACTAACAAGGTCTTTTGTATCCACTTTCCTAAATATCTGTTTATCCCAGATTTTCTGTGTTCTAACTTCTTTTTCTTCTTTGAATGTTGAATTCTTATGAAAACATATTTGACTGATGTCAAGAGTTTCAAAGTCCAAATTTCTAATATCACCGAAGCCTAAATTCCTCTCATTAATCACAAAGTGAAAAGCTGAATTTAATATTTTGGTCCAAAAATCTTCCAATAATAATAATAATAATAATAATAATAATAATAGTAATAATTTCCTTGTGTTAACATTACTATCTTGGTCGAACAAATTTTGTTCTATGTAATCAATAATTTGTATCTGGCAATCCAAATGTGAATGTTCGTCAAAATGGAAATGGTTACACAATAAAAACTGTAAAATTCGTGATTTGGAATTGTAGTTATACGTCCATTATCATCAACTCGTGGTTTGTTGCCTCGAATGCTAATTTTATCTCATGCCTTTTTGCTTCAGGTGCTGCCTCTCTTGTAGCCTATACTTTGCTTTTATTAGTGTGTTTCGCTGCCTGTGATGCCTCTTTTGCTGCATGTGCTGCTTCTCTTTCACTCTGGAGTTTTAATTTAGCCAATTCCAACTGAATTGCCAAATTTTTGTCCCTGATCCTCAAGGAAACCTTTTTAAACCACATGGGAAATTATCTTTTCTTTCAGATATATTTTCCCGATACCTGATGGTACCTGTACATTTAAGTATCTGGGCTCCGTTTGCAGGTCTTCCTGCATTAATATATCAAAATCGTTGGCTGCTAAGTCCTCATTAGCCAGACACCCACTCGGATCTATTGACATTTTGTCCTATTTTCTGTATATTTACAACCAACTATGTTTATAGATACCAAACATTCTTTGTTGCGGTAAAACTGTACGATTCAGTGTTAAGGAATTTCTGGAATGTTCTTTTGTAAAATTACTCAAGCACGGCAAATTTTGTGATGACATGTACAGTAGCGACTGAACGTAATGTAATCTCTGCCTACAAACAGCTCTCGAGCAATTTTCGAGCGCTACCGGCAATTGCCCCTATGCAACCGGCTGGTTAATTACAGACCGAGTCCATGTGCTAATGCGGGTGCGTGCGAGTGCGAGCGGGATCATGGACTGCCCCCAAGCACCAATGCATGTCAGGATGTTCAGCGTGCTCAGCTACACCAGCCTGAACTTGCCAACATCTGAATCCCTGCATGCTATTTTACACTTTGCATGCACATGTATATTTATATTTCTCCCATTTCGGATTTACCTTGAAAAAATTGTCACCTCTTCCACCCCCTGCGCTGCCCCCTTTTTAACTCGAATGCTTGCCTATTTGCAATAAAATTATTCTTGACTGGAGATGGTACTGTCTATCCCACAGCAACGAAGCCGCTTGTATACAGATTAACTCTTGATCATTTCAAAAGATGTTTATGAGAAGCAATCAGTAGTTTTATATCAGCAGTGGGCCAGGTAGAATTTTATCATGCATCAGGATCATCACAACCTTGCCGTAGCTGTAAATTTCCAATTTTGTATTTCACCTATTCGTTGACTTGGCTTTGTATGCTTGAACTGACCAATTTTCATTCTGTTAAAATTCAGATCAAACATTGTTGCAATGGGATCTAGGAATGCGATTACTAGTCAATGCCACGAATAGTGTTAATTATTTATAGATTAATTCGAATACCTCTAATAACTGACTGTGCCCAGTCTTGTGGTTAGGAGAGCATACCCCCTCCCCTTCTCTTGACAGGCTGTAAGCAGTGCCTACAGTCTCTGAGTAACGGGGAAAATAGAAAGGTTTGGCTATAGATTTATTCCATAAAATGGCGATGACTGATAGGAGAGAGAGGGAGGCTCTAAATCTTTACTGTACTTTTACTGAGTAACTGGATTTTGTTTTCTGAGCACCACATCTGATAAAGCAAATGGGTCCAATAATGTACAAAACTTGCCCGCTTAGCAAACCTAGGTCCTTTGACCATCCCAACCAGAGGGATGAATGAGGTGAGAATCAGCTAAGCAGACATGCAAAGAAACCTTCTTGCACGAATTCAAAGTGCAACTAGCTGAGACAAGCCTCCTTCCAGATGAGTATTGTGAAGGTATCTATAATTTTTTTTTTTTCAAGCGAATCTGAAAATATGGCAAAAAGCTTTGGCAGAGATCCTTAGTTTGTCTTTTACGTGTAGAAAGTGCATACACAACCGCTATAAAAGCCAAGAGTTGAGCATGTGCTCTTCCGTTGGTAGCGTACACGTTACACCGGAATGGTTGTCCAGATGGAAAACAAGTACTTTGATGTTGGTTGGAGTATCTGGAATATGAGTAAAGCAAACCTGTTACTCTTCTATTTCTCATCCGAGGTACTGACTTATGATGATAGTGTGTATTTCAAGTTGACTGACAACAAATAAAAGGCATTAGCAGTGATGCATTATTATTTTTTTCGGGGGAAGAACATTGATGTTCAAATGTATACCTGTGTGATATACCTAACGTTATTTTTACATGTCATGCTCTTAGATTTCACCAATTTGTCCATATGGAAGGAGTTTGCACTTGCAGGTGGGAAAATTGTGCAGATGTGATAGCTTATTTGCCCGTAATTTTATTTGTTAAAAAACAATAACAGAACTTTTGTAGCTGAAAGGACTGACGACATGGCACAAACATTCCTTGACAATGACATCGTTTACAGTAAAAAGAGCGTCCGTTTATAAACATGATTGCTGACAGCAATTGACCCCACAAGTGACACGCTGGCGAAGGGAGGAGGAGAAAGGGATTTGCATTGAAAATACAGTAAATCTGCAAATGATCAGCGTTAAAATTACATTCTGCAAAGTCAAGCTGCATGGGATCACCTGTTTCTGGACGTTCCTTAGTGGCAAATTTTAAATCACCGTGGTAGATTGAGCTTGATTTTGCAGAAAGATGTTTTTGTTTAAAGCTTTAAAAAAGATACTGTTTTAAATCTGAACTTTTGCCTCATGGAAATATAGACTTGCTTTGTTCAATTGCAGCATGAAAGTAACATGAAAATTGTTTACTACGCCCTACAGGTATATTTTCGATTTTGTGTATACCTCAAGCAAGATCTCAACAGTTAACATTTACATCAAAAGGTATGGCGTCATACGAATTATGCATACAACAGAAGTATAAAGGCGGCAGATTGCTTTCACACCTGACTCGCATCCACAGAGGCTTATTTTTCCTGAATGCAGGCTCCTTCCCATGCAGACTTCTTGATTTTAGGAGGGAAAATTGAGTGCAACTTTCCCTTATTTTATGCAGGAGATATAGTGTCAGAGATGCAAATATACCAGCCGGGTCCATGGGGGAAAGTCACCCTGTCACATGTATCACAGACATGGCTCAAGCTTGAAAACTAGATTACTCCGTTCTTGTTTTGTTAAATAGCCTGCTACATAGACTTTTTTGTGTGTGTCTGACAGCGCATCATGGATAAGTGAAGCACCCACACAGTAACGACAGCATAGCTAAGTCTGTCTCAGCAAGCAAATTGTTAAATGCCTTGGATCTGAACTTGAAACATGTCAACTTATTTTCCTGGATGTCGTTTGGTCACGTGACTTGACCTTCACATGAACTTTATTGACATAGATCAAAAGTACAATGTAGTATTATCGTATCTGCACATCCGAGAATCTTGGTTTACACGCCAGCATTGCTCAGTGAATCTCCCTGAAAGCTTGTGTGGATACCCATCAAATGTATGCTAAATGTTACCCGAAAACCAGCACTAAAACCCGAAGTTATGATCGTGAACATCTCTCTATTTTTTTATTTAGAGTTAACTTGTTGACTTTTGTGGTCGACAACATTGACCCAATTTAGGATAAAAATGTCCAATTTTACAAAGGACTATATACGATGTGGAACATGTTTTCAAAAGGCCCGCTCATTTGCATAACAACAACAGGCAATTGATAAGCAGCTTATGGGGCGTTGGTTGGTCCGAAAATATAGTCAGTACAATGAAATTGGTTACCATGTAAATGTACCTGTCTTAGAAATATGTGTATCATACGACACTTTATTCTCAGTCTTCAAGAGTCTTTCACCACATATATGCATGAAACATGCCAGCTGAACACACAATCAAATGACATAAATTTATGTATCTAAACTTAGAGTCATAACAAGGATGCCAACTGTTAAAATAGAAACAAATTTAAGTTTTTGCCACTGTAGTAGCGTTTATGACTGAATAAGCTACGCCAATCGTAAAGTTAATTAAGATTTAATGCATTTTGCATAATCGCAGGAATATGCCTGTACGTGAAAAATACGATAAATTTTATGTCGACCTGTATGGGATTCGAACCCCCTCCAGGCCATCGGGGCAACCCCATAAAAGGTTGACCGAGGACCCAGGGTAATGTTATAGCAGGTGTGATTTGTACATTGACATGGTAGGGCACTTCCATGGACCGACAATTTATGAAATACACCTCTTATATAATGCACGTCCCTGATAGTCAGGAAGCCAAGGCTGATTTTTTTGAGGAACCTTGACTGGACAGATTTATATTTTTTCACACTTTTTTCTGCAACTTAAGATGTCATGCAAACATAAACTGGCGGGTAAATTGGCTTTATCCTTGAGCATTTTAAAAAAATTCAAGATGGCGGCCAATATGGCTGCAAGACGTTAATTTTAGCAAAGCAACACTTTTTTCAGTAAGCCTGTTTACCATTATGGTGACATTTGGGTCGTTTTATGGGTTTGTGATGATGCCTGACTGAAGTGAAATACTTGTGAGACTGTCAAAGGTCAAGGTCAAGGTCATATGGTAAGACAAAGGTATTTCTAGCTCAGAAAATGCTGTTAGCCTGTAAGATGGCAAATAACAACACACCATTCATGAATAATAGCACAAGATGTTCGTTTATATATTGTGCTGCATGTGACAAGAACATTTTGCACACAATGATGGATGAAAAGTTGGTAATAACAAATAATCAAGGTCCATTCAGAGATCAAGACTACTGGTAGGTTAAAGTCAGGAAGCCGCAGCTGATTTTTTGGAGGAACCTTGACTTGACAGATTTTTTTTTCCATTTGATTTTGCAACTTAAGATGTCATACAAACATTAAATGGCAGGAAAATTGGCTTTACCCTTGAGCATTTTCAAAAATTCAAGATGGCGGCCAATATGGCTGCCGGATGTAGCTGCTAATAAGGGTTCACTATTTTTGGTAACCTTTTGACCAAATTTGATAGCATTTAGCTCATTACATAAGTTTGGGATGATGCCTAACTAGATGAACTAGATGACAGTGGCCACTCATTGAGGGTGAAGGACAAAATCTTGCAAGAGTGCCAAGCCAGAGGTGACCAGTGGGCAGAGTCAGTGAGGCTGCGTGTCATTGGTGTGCCAGTTCAGAGGTTACAGATAACAGAGAACAGATTTATTTCAGCTAGGTAGGAAAATAAAAAATTTCCTCTGTAAGCTGCTTATTAATATACAGAAATCTGAGTTCTGTGTGGATGGTCCAATGCCCTGTAATCATACATAACAGGATGGTCTTTAAAATAATTGTCAATTCTTACTTTAAAACTGTTTACACTTGGTGCATTTACTACATTACTGGGGAGTGAGTTCCATCAGTCCACGACTCTATTGCTGAAAAAATACATCCGTATGTTTGAGTTTGATCGGGTCTTGGTTAATCTTAGGTTATGGCCTCTAGATATAGCATTCACATTGAAAGGTGGTAAACATTTGGCTGCATCATAATAACCATGAATATATTTGTACACATTAATAAGGTCTCCTCGTAATCTTCGATACAACAATAATGGCATTTTCAGTCGTTTCAGTCTTTCCACATAAGTCAAATTACTCATATTAGGACTCTCTTGGTGGCCCTCCTTTGTACAGATTCAATTTTAGGTTTTTAGTTAACATCCTCAACAAATCGGCTCAATTGATTGAACTGCCTACTATTTCTGTGAAGCGCTTCTGTAGTTGAACTGAATTCCACATTTGGGTGCGATCAGCTTGCATTTCTGCAATAACAGTTGCAGAGAAAGAAGTATTTCACTTCAGTCAGGCACCATCACAAACCCATTAAACCACCCAAATGTTACCAAAATAGTAAACAGGCTTACTGAAAAAAAGTCTTGCTTTGCTAAAATATCATTTGGCAGACATATTGGCCGCCATCTTGATTTTTTTAAAATGCTCAAGAGTAAATTTAATTTACCCAACAGTTTTGGCTTATTTGCTATATTAGTTCACAAAATCAAGTGAGAACAAAAATAAATCAGCCAAGTCAAGATATACTGAGCTGGCTGCCTGACTATGAGGTCTAGCAACAACCGAAGTCCAAATTTATACTCATGATTTGGTTATTTTGTTGAATGACCTTCGTCAATCCATGTTCACAAGCTTAGTTACGAATGACGAAATATTGTATTTAATTTTGGTGTTGATGTCAATTTTCATAACCTGTTGCAATACATCGCAGGGAAATACAGACATTAACGTATAAAATAAATGGATAGAGATGAAGTACATTTAGAAGCACACATAATCCATGTGACGCGTGGAAGGAGTCAGAAAGGGTTCATTTGCTCATGCTATCAGCAACTCCGAAAAGCACCTTGGAGGTGCAACTGTAAAACCAGGAGTTGGAAATCACACCTGATGAAAATGTTTTCTTTGCATACTAGATATTAAGCTACTTCTGCTAGAACACAGCTGAGACTAGGGGACCGGGCGCACCTAAAATGCCACTCGTGACAAACTAGTTGTCCCAGTGGTGACAGCAGCGCTTGCAAAGTAGGCATGCAAGCAAGCAAAGAAACTTAAGAGACGTGGAATATTCCTGTGCCACATGCAAGTTCAGGTAAAATATTACTCAGATTTTTTATCTGTACAAAACTGGCGCGCTTAGAGGAGCTTTGCAAGGACTCGACCCTGTAACCTACCACGTACATAGTATGGCACACCTGGAATATTTCTTAACCAGGTATTAAGTGCTATTAGGCAAGCTTGTAAATGTCATAAGTAACTACTTACTACCTGTAGCCCTGGTGGTTTAGCCTAACAGAAAACCAGCCAGCCTGAAATGTCTGAAAGCTGAATATTAAACAGAATGATGCCAAAAAATAAAATTAAGTAGCAAAACAGACAAGTCTAAAATCTTTAAAATTATTGAAGCCAAACTTTCTAACCATCTCTGAATATTTACAGCAAAGTTTTTAGAAATATTTTATCAAAAGGACGTCTTTAAATGCTTTTGGCTTATGTTTATTGTAACCAAATTTGGTTCTATATGCTACGCCCTGAAATTTAGAACAAAAACGACCAAATCTCAAATTTTTGACAGAAAACATATTATATCCAATAGTTTCCGAAACATTACTGTCCGGGAAAGAATAGTTAACTACTTCAAAGCTTAATTCATTTATTTTGCGACAGACTTTAACACAAAACCTGTCATTAGTGACTTAAGTATCCAAGTCCACAAACACATCTCTGAAACCATCTGAATTGTTACCCTCCAAAGGGATATCTTTTGGATAAATTTCTTAAGTAATTTCATTCAAATATTGTGCATTTAGACAAGCACTGTGAACAATATATCTTGCGTTCTCTAATTATTTTATATAGCCATTTAAAAGTTCGTTATCAATTTATCCATATACTTATATTCAGGCCAGGTTAAAACTATAAATTGGCCAGTAACGGGGTTGCTACAAATTTGAATGCTTTTTATTTGTTGAAAAATCAGTGATCCGCATTGAACAAAAGTGTTATCCAAAAAACGTTTTATTGCACCCATCAAAGTGTCAACAGTGTAAAATTAAAAGTTAGTTTTTTAATATTTATTGTGCGACAAATATACTTTATTTGTATATGAATTAATATATATGTGTGGTTTCCCATTATGATAAAACATTTTGCTTCTTCTGAAAAAGAACTTTTGACTTTATCCATGGGGAGATTTGTGTACCGTGTAGAAAAAAAAATAAATATTTGATATTTTTTGGCTTTCAAATCTTTGATTTTAAGTACAAACTAGTAGGAATTGATAAAACTTCAAAAACAATTTACTGTACAGTTTCTACAAATTGCATTACAGTATTTACCGGAATGAGTCCTAATTGCAAACAAACACAATGTTACTTCCTTTGATAATTGTTTTGCTGCACATTGTAAAGCACCTGCTATCCATCTAGATTTGAAAGAGTTTTTATGTAATTTAGGTATCTGGAACAGAGGTTGATTAGATGAGTACTTTTTAAAAAATGTTGATACTAAAATTTCTTGTCATCTCATTTTTTAAATCGCTAAAATTATTGAAGCCAATTCTTCTGCTGTAAACTCAGCGGACTGACCAGGCAGGAGAATTGAAAAGTGATACGCCTACCAGGTCTCTTCTGATTTTTGCTAGAGTAATAAAATTTTGGTTTTGAGTGTTTAGGCCTATGCATTTTGGAAGGATAATAGTTTCTAGTTTATGAAGAATATTTCAAAGGTTGACAGGACCGGTTTAAAGCCACCAGTTGCCTTTTATGATAGACTGCCTGTCTCAGGTCAGGGGTGAAATTTGTTTCTTTACATTGGTATTCGAATATGAATGTTGATGCTTTGGTAACTCTGGAATCTCTGTGCAGTCATCACTGGGTATGGAATGTATGCATATTGGTCATGTTTTTCTGTACTGTTTGATATATACTACTTTGGCTATGTTGTGCTGTGAGCTGTGAGCTGTGAGCTGTGATCTCCGACTCATAGTTATAAAGGAGGTAGAGGGTGTTTATAATGTTCCAGATTCATAAACATCACAAAAGCGATGTAAGCCTATTTTCTTCTGCTGTAAACTTAGCTGACTGACAAGTCAGGAGAATTTAAAGGTGATAGGCCTACCAGGTCTCTTAAAAGCTTTGGTAGAGTAGTTAAATCAGGGTTTTGACTGGTTAGCCCTATTCATTTTGGAAAGACAATAGTCTCTAGTTAATGAAGAATATCTCCAAGGTTGAGAGGACCGGTTTAAAACCACCAGTTGCCTTTTATGGGTGACTGCCTGTCTCAAGTCAGGAGTTAAACTTGTTTCTGCACATTGGTACTGGAAGATGAATGTTGATGCTTTGGTAACTCTGAAATCCCTTTGCTCTCATTGTTGGGTTTGGAATTTATGAATACTGGTCATGTTTTTCTGTACTTTTATATTTAACTATCAAATTGTCAATGTATTGTTTGTGTAACTTATATACGGCGTTTCCTTTTCCTGTCTAAAATATTCTTTATACCAAGTTCATTTTTTAAAACATCCAGATAATATTTTTCAGCAGGTGATCCCAAAATTGATACCTGGCTTATCAATGTTAGTGATTACAAGTCTTCATTGTAGTTCTTTCACTGCCTTTGGAAAGTTAAGGCTCTTTTAGATTAACCGTATTGAAATTCTTAATGTGGTTTGTATAACAATTAATTATATTTATAGAGACTCTTTTCAAGTTTGATAACCATCCTTCAAATTTCTGAAATTCCATTTTTTCTTTCTTTGTCAATTGCATACAATGGTGGTCCACCTTTACGGCTAGGCGGAGTTTGATTTTTACAAACTTAATTGGCTGCGATATCCTCAAGAGTAATTGAAGCCGAAAATTTCTTGTAACTCGTGATAATTTATTCAATAATGTTGCCATATTAATGGGAAATAAGGGAGGATATTTTATTTTGCATCCCTTGTGAGTGATGTTACAAACAAATTTCAATTTGAAAAGGGTCTGGATGTTGAGTGAATAAAGAATTTTGTGTTTGAGAGGAATGCTCTAAAACATTTGATCCTTTTTTTCCTGATAGAATCTGGTTTTCGAACAGTTATTGTGTAAACATACCCAATTTCGTAAAATTTTGAGGAAGTGTGTGTTCTGAATAAGAACAAATAAATGACAGAATACTGAGCAAATGTATAGATTTGGAACATATGTACGCTGCACATCTATTAAAAAACCAAATGAAATGAGAAAATGCATTTTTGTATGTAAACATACTTGTAGATTATTAATCCTGAATGTTCGCTTCAATTTATGTTATGTAGCATATTTATATTAAATATCAAAGTTCCAGATCATCGAGTAATTTGGTCGTTAGGTTAAAAATAATGTCGATGCCTGACCTGCAAATTATATCTAGATTATCAAGGCACAATTTCCACCTAGCCATAAAGGTAGACCACAATTGTGTGAAATATCGAAGGCCTTGTCCTAATGATGTTTAAACAGTAATGAAAACTGTTAACCTCACCTAGATGACCCATTGTTTCTGTAGATTATGCCCGGATTGTCCACAGTCCTTCTAAATAACCATCAACATGTTGATGGTCTACATAACAGCTCTCTCTATATTTTTTACATATATATCCCTACACACTCAATTAACAAGATCAAGCCCGTGACACCAGAATTAAAGTCTGTGCTCACAGGAATAACGTTTTCAATATGGAGTGAGATCAACAAATACGAGGATCATGATGATGACGTGTTCGGCACACTGTAATTTGCCGTTTTTTCCAAGTGCAGACTTTACTGCTCGGACGGATATGTTGTGTTTGCGATAACCAATAAGTGACCAGTTGTTTTATATAACCAATATATAAGCCAATACATCAGTTGGACATTTAATGGTCATTGAAAGTGAAATTTTAATGGGAAAGCACACCTCATAGGTTTTTTTCGCTGTATGTTTAATTGCATCTAGCAGCTTAAATTCTACAATTACCAAAACATAAGAATATATTAGGTTGGCGTTTCGATATCACAGAAGATCAAACATAAGAGTACCCAAAGAAACAAACCATTCTATGGACCTATGGTCCTCCATTACCAATACACATGCTACTATAAAACTCTGAATGAAAATGTGTGAATACATGTAGATGTAGTTTTTTTACAAAAAAATTGAGCACATCTTAACTTTACTTTTGATGGAGATGTATCTTTGGTTGGTATCTTCAAATTTTGTTCGATTGGACACGCTTCGTTGATTTTGTCTGGTTTTATGGAGTTCACATTAAATGACATAATCAGCAAAATTTACTTTGATTGAATAAGAAAGAGTATTCAAACATACAAAAAATGGTAAACATGAAGGTGACATGGGTCATCACTTAGTAAGTAAATTATGCAACCCTCAGGCACTCCTCATTCACTTGTCATTGCTTTTTACCTCAATGCTTGCACATGGGGTTGCATCAGATGGTTTGACCAAAATCATACTATACTTCATACCCAAACACAAGAGCGCTTGCACAAAAAGCTCACAGAATTACCGTCGGATCAAAGTGAGGAGTGTGAAAGTTAATTTTGTGATTTGTCATTCTTGTGGATGCTCCTTACGTCTTTTATGGAGTAAAATACATTGAATTTATTCAGTTACTGGACATACGGGTGTTTCCAAAATTCTGATTCGTTTATTGCTAATTTATATGTCAACCAAAAAGTCAGTGTGTTTGGAACAATTCTACCACTGAACCATTTACATGTTCGGAAGGGTTTAAACAAGATGGAAGTTATTCACGTATTCTTCCCGGTATCTACATATCCGTATCTATGCACGAACTGACGAAAACGAGAGAGAGAGAGAGAGAGAGAGAGAGAGAGAGAGAGAGAGAGAGAGAGAGAGAGAGAGAGAGAGAGGAGAGAGAGAGAGAGAGAGAGAGAGAGAGAAAGAGAGAGAGAGAGAGAGAGAGAAAGAGAGAGAGAGAGAGAGAGAGAGAGAGAGAGAGAGAGAGCCGACCGTTGTATTGGAAAAAATGGCTTGTGTTCAAAAATAAGCAAGCGAAATAAATGAATACAATATGTCACGACAAGAATTTTACCAAATACAAACTGCACATACACACATACAAACATAATATTTTCAGCCAGTGAAAACGCCAGTCTCCAGCGCTGGATTCTCATGATCTAGGAAAATGCAGCTTCATAATCACAAAAATGGAAATATGTAAACTGAACCAGGAGCACCTAGCACGTATGGGAAACAAGCAATAAGTTGTTCATAGCCGAGACTTTTGAAGTATCAGACAGAAGCAGACCTTAAAAAATCACACTGGAGCTAATACCATTGTCTTCACTAACTACATCAAACGGCCTAACTTTAGAAAAGTCGTTGAACTACCACAACATGGTTACGTTGATATATGTAGTCTCACTGAGACCAAACTATATGAAGCATTTACCAACTCTTAATTTTATGTGACAAGTATCTCTATGTATAGAAAATATCGTAATGGGCCTTGAGGTGGTACTATGGCTTAGATAAGGTCTGAGATTCCAGACAGATACAAAGTATTCTTAGAGTACTGTCAACATAGTATAGAAACTATGATTTTCGAGGTTCACAGCAAAAGCGAGGAATACATGATCGCCGTTGTTTACGGCCCCCCTCTGTAATCAAGGAGAAATTGTATGATGCGATAACCCAAGTTTTTGCGGTTCTAGAACATGAAAGCAAGACTTTCTTTATTCTTGGTGATTTAAATTTACTTAAGAAGGATAAGGCAAAAGATGATATAGTAACTACTCTTGATGTTTTTGACATGTGCAATATCATGCATTCTCCAGCTTGCTGTAAGGGAGAATCTCCTACTCTCATTAATGTTATACACACAAACAGCCAAAACCAGGTTGCTAGTTCTGTTAATATTGACACAGGAATAAGCTACTTTCATAATATGGTTCTCGGAAGTACGAAACTCCAATACGACAGACCCTCACAATCAGATATTAATTACTGCAGTTACAAGTCGTTTTGACTTGGGCCAATGCATTGTCGCTTTAGGAGCTGCCCCAGTTCATGTTGCGGGCACTTTTGACAACATCGACGATGCTATGCTGTTTGGTTTGATGACATTTTACTTAAAGGGGTAATGGACCAGCATGCACCACAGAAAAGAAAGCTTGTCAGACCCAATCAGGACCCTTTATTAAATGGAGAACTGCATGGAGCAATTAATCCTAAACAAACCTTACGTAAAAGATGTGAAATGTAAAATGAGAATGAGAGGCCTATCGTGTTTAAAGAAACAAGGTGACCTCACTTCCTTAAAGATCTTTGAAGCGCCACCTTAAAGACCAATGTGGTCCTTCAAACAAACATTTTTTTCCGGGAAGCAATAGGACTATTCGTAAAGGAGAAAAAGAAAGATAGTTGACATGGTACAAATAATCTTATGAAAAGGGATTCTTATTCAAGAACCTATACACGTATATGAAACTTTGAATGATGTTTTTGCTTCTGCTTCAGAGCAAGCAAACAAACAAACAAACAAAAACAAAAACAAAAAAGGAAAAGGAGAAAAAAGAAAAAATGAAAAAAAAAAAAGAGTAATGACATTTGAAGAGATCACAATTAGAAATCAGCTGAGCATCCTAGTATACCTATGCCATTGCTGCTAACTGAAAGACAGAATTATCGAACGTCTCATGCTCTAACTGAAATACAAGTCTTAAAACGACTGAAAAAAAATTAAACCACAAGAAACCCATAGGTCCAGATGAAATCCCACCAAAGGTGATAAAGCTTGGCACAGAGGCTTTATGTTCCTCCATAATTGATCTGATAAACATGTTTATCATATCAGAAAAAAAAATCCCTACTGATATGAGGAGGGCCGATGTTTTCCCCATCTACAAAAGATCCGATCCAATGTATAAATGTAACTGCCATCTTGTTAGTGTTTTATCATGTGTCTCTTAGATGTTTGAAAGGCTAATGAATGACCAAATGGTATATTTCTTTAATGGAATACTAAATTCCATATTATACATTTTCGGAAGAATTACAGTTGCCAAGGTTTACCGATAAGAATTATAGATGAGTGGAAAGCCCCATTAGACAACCAAGAATTTATTGGAGTAATATTAATGGATCTTTCAAAAGCCTTTGACTGTCTTTCCCGTGATTTACTTAAAAAACTCAAAACATACGGCTTGTCAGGAAATGATTCCATCTTACTTTGCAATTCCCTAACTGAGAGAAAAATAAGGGTCAAATACGGCGATACCAAAAGTGAATGGACGAATATTCTATAGGGTGTACATCAAGGAAGTATTCTTGGATCCGTATTATTTGATATTTTAATGAATGACTCCTTTTATATCATGAAAGGCCGCTAGGAAGTCTATAAGAATGCAGACGACAACACACTATCTCATCAAGACAAGTTCCTATATAATGTGAAATTATCTTTGCAAAACACCGAAAATATTGCTATTTCGTGGTTCAAAGTTAATGATATGAATGCAAATCCTGATAAATTTTGACCCATAATTCTCTCTCCTCAAATGGCAAATTAAATTGTACAAAAATTTTCGTTCGAAACTGGTGGTGTCACTATTATTTCTGAGACGTGTGAAATTACTCGGTGTCTATAGCGACAATAAACTTAAGTTTCACGATTACATATCCCATGTATGTAACCAGGCTGCTAGTCAGATAGGTGTTCTAAGAAGGTGTGCTCATATTCTGCATAAAAAGGGAAAGTTCAAAATCTTTCATGCTTTTATTCTATCGAACTTTAATCATTGCCCCCTAGTATTGCATATGTGTGGTCCTGCTGATAAAATTAAGATGGAAGAGATTCAGGAAAGAGCTCTTCATTTTGTCTATTATAGTTCTATGTCTTTGTCCCTAAACCTATTACTACGGGCTTAGAACCCTTCCCTGTATTTAAACAAACGAAGTAAACTCTTTATAGAACACTACAAAATTTTATCTCATGACAGCCCACCATTTGGAATGATATGTATCTGAAAAAAGAAAGTAGATACAACTTACGCCATAACGTAAAAGTACAGCAGGCTGCTTACAACACCACGACATATAGCAACAGCTCGCAAAAGTATTACTGGGCTAAGCTGGAACAATTTGCCTGTTTATCATAAGGAATCAACTTAAGTCAGTTAAGGAAACTAATAGAAGTATGGCTTGGCCACAAGTGCTCCTGTTCTATCTGTGTTCTGTGCAAAACCAGGGACTGATCTGTATACTGATCAGCACAGACCCCGATCTTTTTGTCATTTTATGATTTACTGTCTGTAAATATGTTGTCATATATGGGTTCATTGTACATGTCCTGCCCATCTTTTATTTTCCTATTTTATGGTCAAACCATAGTGCTTCAGAGCTAATATTGCATATAACTGTGCTACTTGACTTCAAATAAAGATTATTATACAGTGAAGCATGCACAATATAAAGATTTAAGTTATGCCCACATCCTCGATGCAGGTGGATGATTTTTATACTTGCTACGAACACAAAACCTTCTTGGGCCGACTGTAGTATTACCAATAGTATTGTCCATACTGACCTATACAGGTACCCAAGACTCTCTCGAGATATACCTAAGTGACTGGTAAACCTCAAAAGGAAAACCACCTGAATCACTTCAACATAACCTGATTACCGAATAGCTAAATGATCAAAGCCTATGAGAAGGCATCGACTCGGCAAGTGAAAATGGAAAAAAAAATAATAGCCTCAAAAGCACACGACTCAAGGCAAAAGTGTACTCGTTTAAATACTACAGGATTTACTCAGCAGAACAAATAATTTAATGGTCAATTTGGAAACCATAGTCCAATATCAAGCATGCAAGACGGGTAATCAGCCTGTGTAATTCAGTGACTCGTGTTTTAAGTCAAGGCAAACATACTCTATTGTTGCGACCAACAAAATCTCCTTGACACTAGCAAAAGGCCAAAGATTCCGTGGTAAAGCAGTGTCCATCATTATGACTAGTTCTCCGACCTTAATATCCTTAGTAGTTACTTTCCATTTGGATCATCTATGCAGTAGAGGAATGAACTCGCAAACAAAATGAAGACAATCAGTCACATGCTAAATATTGCACCTAACACCACCTTCTACGGCAAGCATCTGCAGCTGAACCTTTACAGGGAGGTTGGTAAGCATCATGTTGAAATATCAAAAGACTGTTTAGGGTCAGTGGAGTCAGATTGCAGGGGTCATCACTTAATTTGGTTTAGGGCCGACCATTTACTATGGTTTGGCTTCACAGATTATGGTCATCAATATTTCGTCAGTAAAATGGCTAGCATTAGGTAATATGGCTCAAAAGACTAGCTTCATCAGTTCTATTAATCTCCCAAAGATCCCTCCAAAATGCGGTACCAGTGGTGGATTAAAAGACCACTCAATGCCTCTACAAACAGTGTAAGGTTGTATATATCCTTGACAGATGTAAGGAAGCATCTCATAGCTCTTTTTCAGCTTTAAAAAATTGTTCCTCTATCATTAAACACCTAAATAGAAACCTCTATTAGCTAAAAAACGCCAGAATGTGTTCATAAAAGATTCAGCATCCAGTGAGTACAACATTTATATATGTACTGTTCGACTTGACTTGCACTTATGTGTACAGCAAAATCATTTTCTCTCAGAACTATTTTGTTCTGTAAGATATGGCAAAAAAGTCCAAGCTCAATAAAACTGAACACTGCACAATTAGCCTTTCTTACATGGGATGTACCTGTGCAAGAATTGCTTTATCAATCTGCAAGCCTTAACTATCAAATACTTAGCTCTGATCAAGTTAGTGTTCATTCAGCCACTAACTGTCTATATGCATGATAATTGCTGACAATAGCCACAGTCACAGGGTGTTTATGAGGAAGAATTACTGGATGATGTCTAATCCTGCCCCCCCCCCCCCAACAATGTCAAACCATCTTTATCCAGGAAAGAATTTAATGCTAAGATGGAACATTATACAAATTCTACCATTTGCAAGATCATTCATCTCTTGTGCATGCAATTTCATCTGAACGTGTTTTAGCAACAAAACACACGGCAGTCACAACGGTCCATTAAGAAACTCCTGGTTATGTCTTACTGTTTGCAAATATATGCAACCATGCTATGGCTCGTAACATGCTCGTCCATGAAGAGAAATGTTTTTATATCCTCTGTAACCAATTTTAATACTTTTGTTCAGCTACACTGGTTAGGGCTATCTTGATTCGAGGGTCATATCCTGGAACAGGGAATGATTGCTGATCGTCACGTGACCAGAACTATGTATGATCAGACAACCAAGATGGACCATATTTCCATAACCTGATTACACGGTCCTGAAACAATGACCTATGCTTGGTGAGTAGGTCAGCAGGATTTCATGGGATGAAATGTGATGCAGGCACTGACATCTGTAAGATATTGAATCACACTAGCTTTGTTTTCAACAAATGTGCGGAGTCTACGTGACTCATTAAATATGTAGCCTAGAAATATCATGGAATTGGTCCATAAGTACACTGGTACACCTTTCAGACCCAATTTATTGCATAGGATAGAATAAATTTCAGCACCTTCGACAGCAGCTTCCAGCCATGTGGCTTTTTCTCAACAGCATATAGCAAGAGACATTACCTTGTCAACTAACGCCCCTGAGATAAGCTTGGGCCCCATAGGCGGATGCATTGGAATCAGTGAATATATGATATTCATCATAGCAGTTTTCGGTGGTTAGGTCTATACAGTTTCGAAAAGTATTCGTGTTTGCAGTCCATGGTGAATATTTCTAAGGTTAGGAGCACCGGTTTAAAACCACCAGTTGCCTTTTATGGGTGATTGCCTGTCTCAAGTCAGGACTGAAATTTGTTTCTTCACATTGGTATTGAAAGAGAATTGTTGATGCTTTTGTAAGTTTGGAATCTCTTTGCTGTCATTGTTGGGTTTGGAATTAATGAATATGGATCATGTTTTTCTGTACTGTTATGACAACTCTGTGTACGCCTCTCTTGCAAGATACAGAAGAAGTGAAATCATTCACATACATATTGATGAAAATGACATCTCTCACAATAGGATCCACATTTGACCCAGACCGCCTGTCTGAGCATGTTTGATCAAGTAGACTGACTTCCTTGTCTTGTATGGACATTTAAGGCTTAGCCATACCTTTATTTTCCAGATTGCATATCGCTTAATATTATCCAAGGGAACATGATCAGATACACTACTTGCATGACAGGAGTTCTGATATGAAGTTACAAAAAACAGCATTGCTGGCAGTGTTTAAGCTCTCATTGATTCATGCTTAAATGGCCCAACAAAATTTGCTGTGAATGACAAAAATGGAACAAGAATCATCACCTTTACGGAATTCCAATGGAAAGAGACATTCCAGATTCCTGACCAATGTAAATGTCAACATTGTCGCATTTGAAGTTTGCAGACAGGTCAAGGCCATGCAGATGCTAATATTTACACTGATCAAAGAATGCAGGCAATACAGGAATGCCTTCCACAACTTTCACACCTGAGATAAACATGGATTCATTGCCAGCTAAAATCTTCATACCAGTATAATTGGAATAACATTAAGTAGTACCAGACAGTGTCTTTAGGACATGGCTTGAAACAGCTCCTGTGACATTTAATGTTTTAGTCTAAGATTCTGTACAGAATGAATTACACAAAATACTGTCAAGTGCCATTTTGGCATCCATCTGATCATTCATTCCAAGCTTCACAATGGGCATGAATGTTGTGCAGACAGACACAGCGTAGGTAGGCAAAACATTATCCACGTATGAAGCTTGAATGTTTAAGCCCACAGACAAAGCAAGTATTTCTGGAAACACAGTCTAATGTGTAATGATTGTCATGCAGACAGTTATTACTTAACCTATATCTGCGAATAAGAGTGGTATTTTGTGGAGCCCTCCTGTCACAGTTTGCAAATACATGCGATGTATCAGAACCTGACATATTAGTATCCAAAGAAAGTTTCATGTTTGCGAGGAATAGATGAATTATTATTTTCTTTTTTGCCTCGTTTGGGTCCCTTACCATTTGCTCCTGCTGTGTTGCATGTGAGCTAACTTGTTTTCTCAACAACATAGAACGTTCAGCCTTAGCCGCTGATCCACAAACAGGATCGTTCATGTCGTCAGCAATTTCCTTCAATAACTTCACTGAGTCTGGAAACCTAAAGGAGGATTCTGACTCACGTCTACTTTTGCACTTTTCTTGACCACTTATTTTGTGCAAAATTTGGCAGGTGCGCCACAATGTCAAATATGATAACCTGGGCGTGTCTTTAATCTGTTGTGTCAAGGTTTTTCAAAATATATGTGTAACGCTCAAAAGACGAATATAATGTGCTGATTTATACAGCGCTGTGTTTATACAGATCTTTTATAACACATTCTGTCCCCAGATATTTAGACCCATATTGCTCTTGAAGCATATAAAATGCCAGCTTATAGGACTGAACACCACTTAGCAGTTGCCATGACTAAATAGCCAAACGCACATTGCCGCTAACATATGTAAGAGATGCGCAAACTTGCTGTCTGGATCTTAGGCTATTTCTCTACATTGTTCTGAAATACTTTAATAAAAAAAATGGTAGTTCTGAGGGTCGGGCCTCAAGGTCGACTTTATGGAGACTAAGTCAATCTAACAAATTACTGTTTGTATGCTCATTACCCTACGCAGCTAGCGGTACACTATCACCTGTTTTTGGTGTAACATTCAAACTCACTTCATGATTATAAGCTTTAGCTCGGGACAAGGAGTCAACAGAGTTTTTCTGAACTGCACAAAAGTGCTCATCAAGATCAGCATCACTGGCATCTTTAGCAACTACAGCATCATGGCATGATCATGAGTCATTGAATGCTTTCTTCAGCAGGTCTACAATACCTGGTACAGACGAGGCACCATCTTCTTCAGTATTCACCTAATTAGTTTGATACACACCCGAGTAACCTTTGGATTCCTTGTGAGAAGCCTTGCACTCATGTAAAGTAGACATACTGCCAATGAACATCATAAAAATTTACAACATGCGTTCTTCTACAGTCAATTCATAAGCTTATCAAGACAGTCATTTTTCATCGCACCCCAACAAAACTGTAGAATTTTTTTTTTTAAACGAATTATGCTATGTGCTTTTTAACTGTTCTAATGTGGCCTGGAGTCAAGTATATCTGTCCCCAATTATTTCAAATGCTTTTGAGGTTAGAAGATATAATTTTGAAATATATCTTCCAGATTTGTATGCAGGAATTCTGGCTCGTATTAGATGGCAGCTATTTTGGAAAACCGTTTTACCCCAAATTAGATGTACGTTTGCGGTCAATGCATTTGATTGCAGACGCACATCTAATTTGGGGTTTGTTGAACAGCTTTTTTGCCATACATTCTTGTTGAATGTATGGCAGCATATACATTCGATTTACAGGCCTGCATTAATGCAATATCGACTGAACTTTATATTGGCAGCACATGATGGGGTCGTTCGCAGGTTGCTATTTAAATATTGACCATCGATGTGCTCAGCTGTTTTGTTATTGGTGGCACTGTGATAATCCAATGTTTGCTTACCATTGAGTCAATAAACATAAATATATTGCTCCTACATTGTCATGAAATTTTGTAATGATGTTGCAGTAATTTTTATGACTATATTTACCATTTGAATTTGACTTCTGATTTAGCTCCACCTAAGAATGGTCCCCAAATAACCTATGAAAAGTTCTGAATCTCTTAGCAAAGAACAAAGACACACATATGATAGTTCAAACAAAGTAAATGTGCAAGGAATGAGTATATATATATCTGAGATAGAACGATTTCGAGATACACAGCCACAACTAGCAGTTGGAATCTGCAGGCAATAAAACGTGGGTCAGCGAAAGTCCATAGTGTTACTGTGACAGTCAAAATTATTAACACTTCAACCCTACTTAAAAGGATGATATTTGCAAAATCATTATTAATGTATTTTGATGTGCTGCAATTACATTGTGATAAAATGAAATGAAGAATGAAGATGTCTTTGACAGTATATACTGGTCTTAAACATATGGTTGCTATTTTCCAATGTCAATCTGTAGGAGAAAGATGAGAGTCATGAAACATACTCTAGGCAGATGCACATGCACCGTAAAGTCTGCCTCACTTGTAACCAAATTTACTACTTTTTCAAATAAATCAATCCTATGTATTAACTAATAATTCTATGTTCGTTGGCAGTACGGATTACCAACTTTATTGCAAATCTGCCAGATGTTTTTTAAAAAAGCATGAGCATGCACAACAACCAAATCGCTTTTATCCAGAGATAAAATTGGACATGGATGGTGTCAATTCAATGCGGTATTTATTGTACAAAGGAGACTTTGTTCTGATAAAACAGTGAACTAATAGGTCAAGTTATTTTTTTTCATGTTTCATAATTCTTTTTAAAGAAATGAATACCTTAAGAAGTAAACGAGGAGAAGGAACATGTTTTGTCTCAATGTTTTTTAAACATTAACTATAAAAATGACCACACGGCATCTAATTATAAATACAAGAGCTAGTCATGTAATATTAACTAGATCTCTAAGTTGTACATGCTAGCGTATTACCACAAAATATTAGCCTCACCTTGGTGTAATTAATCTTATTTTCAAAGTGTAACCTTTGGGAGTTTAGATCAACAAGGTCCTCACCCACTCTCTCATAACGAGGATAGCTGTTGAATAGTGTTGTCTATCGGTCGTGAAAAAGACTAGAAGCAGATGTGATTTCCGACACTGGTTCATTCACATGATATTAATGGGACAATGTTTCATCCAATACATCTTTATCAGATTCATAAGGGTTAACACAGTATACATGATAACTACTTCCATTAACCGACCCCTGAGACTAGAGAGGCCTAGGCGATTCCCATACATTTTTTCTCATTGAAAAAATATGTTTTACTAAATTAAGTTTAATATTATAGTATAAAAACAATGTCAACTCTGGAGCTAGATTCCAAGTAGTGTTACTTTCTAATATGGGAACAAATTACAGACTAACTAAAGTGAGAACACAATTTTGAAACTTTGTCACCTATATGATTGTGTGCGTGTGCATGTGTGGGTATGCCTGTGTGTGTGTGTGTGCATGTTTATGTGCATGTGTGTCTGTTTACACTGAGTAGTAAGATCGCGCTTTTAATGTGTTCCCTTCTGCAAACGGCAGTAGATCTAAACAAAACCCCAAAAGAATTGATAATCTGTTTCCCGTTCCAACTCAGGAGTGAGACCTATTTATTCAAGTTGGTATAGATTGGTATAGCAAGATGAATGTTGATGTTTGGGTAATTCTCGAATATATTTGTTTTGCTTTGATCTTATTATTGGGTTGGAATTTTTGAATATGGGTAATATATTTCTGAATTATTTGATAAATACGTCACTGGCTGTAGTTTCTCCAGCTTATAGTTATGATGGAGACAGAGTGTTTTTATAATGATCTAGATTCCTCTTTTGCTGATGGCTCAGCTGATGGACAGGTTAGGACAACAAAAAAGGGGCTGGCCTACCATGTCTCCCTGTGTCCTGGGGAGTAAGTTATCAAGTTTGTGTGTCAAATTGTAACGCCTGTACGTTTAAGAAAAAAACTAAATTCCCTTGCCAATAAATAATATTTCAAAGGCTCAGAAGATAGGTTAAGCCACCAGTTGGCTTTCTGGGTGACTGTCTGTTTCAAATTAATAGTAAAATTTACTTTTCCACCTTGGCATTGAAAGATAAATGTTGGTGTTTTGGTAATTGTGCAATCTTGTTTAATCTCTTTTGCATTGCCCTCATTGTTGGGCTGATATTTCTGAACTATTTGTTCTACTGTTTATGTCTTAACTACGTCTTACTATACAAATACATATATTAAGAGACAAAAACCATTAAGCAAACTGTTTGAAATATTGATCAATACTAGGCAATGATACCCTTGTGCAGGACTCTTGCTAGGGCAATTATCTGTTTCTGATTGTCCTTTTACCAACACGAAAACTTTCTCCATATAAACTGGCCTCAAAAAAAAAAAAAAAAAAAAATGCTATTTTCTGGACAAACTGCAAAACTTACAATCGTATTTTGGGCATTGCTGGATGATCTTTCAGATCTTTAATTTCTTGGCATCACATCTCAAAATGAAGTTGTGATGTCCCCATGAAAACGCATTTTTCTCCTATTGTTTCTATGGTATGTTGTCCCCTATGATAATAATTACAATGAAAACAATAAATAAAATGATAATGGTGGTGAGAAAGAAGAAGAAGAAGATGATGATGATGATGATGATGATGATGATGATAATAATAATGATAATAATAAAAGTAATAATAATAATAATAATAATAATAATAATAACAATAATAATAATAATAATGATAATGGTGGTGAGAAAGAAGAAGAAGATGATGATGATGATGATGATGATGATGATGATAATAATAATGATAATAATAAAAGTAATAATAATAATAATAATAATAATAATAATAATAATAATAATAATAATAATAATAATAATAATAATAAAAGTAATAATTAAAATAATAATTACTATTATCATTACTATTATAAATATAATAATTATGTGTGTTTTTTTCTTTGTGCAGAATTAGCTGCGGGAAAGTCAGTCATGAAAATTACATATTGTACAGATACACGCAAAAGAGTACAAACACCTAGACGAGACAGTGGGGAAAAATGATAACCACCAATGTGGTGAATTGGACCGACCGTAATTTTAAATAAGAGAACATACAAATGAAGCTGCCAGTACAATTTTCTTACACAGCTAAAAAAAAAAAATCAACAAGTTTCATGAGAGCCATATAATACTGTTTGTAAGGTGGATGGTGCAAGGCGGGGGCAGCATGTGAGAGACAGATAAAGAATTATTTCCAAGTATGTTCCCTATCAGGGCCACAAGAATGTTTGGCAGGATCCTTTACACCAGTTTTAAACAAATGCAAAGACAATCGGCTTCGATGTAGACGGAGGCATGCATGTTGACGTAATAGAAATCCATTGGAAATATTATAAAGTTCCTGGAATTTTATTGACCGAGGGATTTTTTGGATTATTTTAGATTTAAAAATCTGTAATGATGGAGAGTTCCGAGCCTTGAGTGAGAATTTAGTTCTAGAAGCTGCCTGTGGTTAAAAAGAAAATGATGTGTCAAAAAGGTTAGTTCCAACAGGAAAATGAGGGAGAGCAAACCTCTGACGGGTATCATGAATTTGCTACCTGGCATAGGCGCACCATAAATGATGGAACATACAGAATAGTGAGCCAGATTGTTTGCAAGTTCATAGATTAAAGTCAATTTAGATATTTCCCTACGTTTAGGCAGAGTCAACCATCAGGTTTCCTCGTATAGCTTAGTCTTGCTGGTTCCATACGTTGCAGCAGTAACAATATTAACAGCATCTAGTCGAATACTTTGAAGTTTTTCAGTATCAGGTGTTGTAAAGCCACTTTACACTGTATTTAATGTTTTGATCTAGATTTGCAAGAAGTACAGCTGTGACAAACTAAGAAGAATTTTGCAATTGTGTGAGTCATCTGAAAGTGGAATACGCACCACAGACAGGTCAGTCCAATCATCTGTACATGAGAAAGTGACCCAGGGACACCATCACTGAGCAACAAAATGGGGCATAGTTGCTTTCTTCAGGGGTCGGTTGTGATTTGTAATATACAAGAGTCTCTAGGACCTGTTAACTCGGGTACCTTATCCTTCTTCCTTACATGTTCACATTTATTCAATAACTATTTTTAAATATCTTATGATAACATTATCGTCCATGTAGATCACATGATGTTCTTTCAAAGATAATTAATATCGCTCCCAAACCATCTCAGCTATTTGAAAACCACTGTACTACGCATGGAAGATAACTCACTTTAAACATACAGTAAAGTGACTTGGGCCAACAGGAAAACAGCAAAACTGCATAAGATCTGATATAACTGTGTAGCAAATGAAACTACTATAATGAACTTACCCCCCCCCTCAAAAAAAAAAAAAAACAAAAACAAAAACAAAAACAAAAAAAAAAAAAAAACGAGCAACAGGAAGTCTTAACACAACCATTTTTCCTTTCACATCGAGTTTTCTATTTGCACCTGTTAACGGAGTGGCTTTTCTATTGTGCAAATTCCTCTGGTTCCCGAACGGGATATTTTGAAGGATATTTTTTTCATCCAATTGACCTCTATCCCACAATATATATATATATATATATATATATTTCAACAACATCAAATGTGAAGTGCATACTAGTGATAAGCCGAATCGTAGTGCTGTAGGTTCCAGCCAGTAGGCACAATATGTGAGCATTGTGTAACGTGGTGTTTTGCCTCGGCTATACTCACAAGATAACCATTCTCATGGATATGCCACTGCTGTGTCCCCACAGTGAAGGAAGTTTAATTCAACAATGTTAATAAATTTTTCCCTATCTTTGATAAAAAAGAAATTTTACAATAATTCTTGTGTATGGCCTATATGGATAGTTTGTATAAATTTTTTGCTCCATGTGTAGGGACATCAATTACACATATTCATGGCCTTTGATACCGTTTGGCCACGACTCTGCAGTTCACAGATGATTGGTACCATTTAAGTGGCAATCTGAAGTGATCAACAGTGGGGGTAGGCCCCTATTCATCAACGTTTGGCACAATATGGCCATTATCAAATTATGGACATAACATGTGTCAGATGTCTATCTCACAATTGATGATCAATTAGAGGAGTCAATTAAGTAGAGTGATTGGAGCTGCGTCCTGTCTCCTGAGCCACCACACTCCTGTTTGTTCATGAAGAAATTGCACAGATAATCATTACTCGTCACAAAAGCGCA
This sequence comes from Hermodice carunculata, assembly GCA_964020975.1. Classification (NCBI taxonomy): domain Eukaryota; kingdom Metazoa; phylum Annelida; class Polychaeta; order Eunicida; family Amphinomidae; genus Hermodice; species Hermodice carunculata. Next base: position 52,230,619 of record OZ026628.1, on the reverse strand, counting down.
CTTTCTGCCATTGGTTGTTGTTCGAGTCTACAGTATGTGATATTTGTACCAATACAAGCTTGCATAAGAATTTCATATGTAAATTATAGGAAAGCAAAGTGGATGCTATGATCTCTTATTCGCCATGACATTATGGCCTCACAGTGTGATTTCCCCTGTCTGTTGCTGTATGTGAAGAGAGTCTTCTTTAGCTATTCTCATGGCACATATTGGACCAGCTTCAGGCTGTCTGCATGTGTGTGTGTTTTTCAGCCTCCCTCCTCCACTTTTGCTGAAGTCTCAAGTCTCTCTTTTCTGCGAAAGTCTGACTCTACAGACGTGTTGATGTCAAACTCTTCAGCAGGTCTTTTCTGTGACATCTTTTATGTGCACCTGGTGCATTATGAAATACACGTTAGTCGCGTTGACATATTTAGCACTATTAACGTGACAAAAATTGTTCCATGCATATAATATTTGTTTTCAATTGTCATGTGATATCATCTCATCAAACAGTGCATTAAACACACACGCAGACACACACACACACGTGCACACATGCACACACATTCATAATTGTTAGTGGCCATATGACTGGCAATGAGAGAAAAACTGGAAATCGTGAGTAATGGTACAAGCACTGTCATATGGCCTGCACGGCAGGGATGTAATTAGGGAATATATTATAAAAAAGGACATTCAACCAGTGTAAATATATTAGCGGGAAGGGGCAAGTTAACATGGGGTAACAGGTCCTATTAAGATTTTCTAAAATGCGAGCTAGGACTTCAGTTTCACTTGACATAAGAAATATACTGTCACTTTTTCATACACCGAGTTGGCGGTAAGTTCGAAAGCAACCCCTTCTAATGAAGGTTTTCAGATGTGATCATGCGTAACAGATCATACAAGATCGCAAACAACTGAAAGGCTCCCAATTTGTGATCTACGAAGATGCAACCATGGCAAACAAAAAACTTCTGAACAAACTGAAAACCGACCCTGAGATCGAAAATTCCTGGCTCAGGTATGGAATAACTTGGGCAAAAACAAAAGGCGGCAAGAAGATGAAAATGAACATATTCAACAATATTGATGAGTTGATTGGAAGATCCTAAGAAATGAGCATTGTTATGTGGGCTTTTTTCCCCCGCCTGCCCTATAAAATGCATTGGATTAACTATTTAGTACTGCACATGCGTGAATCACGACAAGTTGAGGAAATGTTTTATCCCCGGAAATTTCTAGGAAATTCATTAAATTTTGAGGAAAGACATTACAATATTTATGAGGTGACTAATATTCGGAACCACTGGGGATCCTGCAGAAATAAGTTTTAGGTGTCCAAAACATTACATAAACCATTGGGATTGTCTTGAGCTTTTGGCCATGCCATCGGTCAATGCGCAATTTGAACATGGTGGGCCTAAACAACTTGTCAGATTGATTGCAACGTTAACAGTTTTAATAAGGCAGCGCCCATCATACACATGGTATTGACATAGAACATTTAATAGTGAATCAACACAAGTTACTTCACTTGTACTCAGTTACCTGGATGGTGTGGCAGCATAAGGTGGCTTTCTGAAGGGTAACTGGAGGAACGGAAACTTGTCAGTTTTCTAGCACCTGGTGTAGCAGCATTATGTGTCTCTCCGTGTGGTCATTTTTATATAGTACTGACTGTATAGAATAGACCTACTATGATGAAAACAAATTCCATGAAGTATACCATAGTGTGCAAGAGAGAAACTCAGTCATAATTAAGAATAAGATCTCCAAAAACATTCATACCGCATCTATTAAAGTCAACCTTCTTGTGAGAAAAAAGGCCTATCGAACAGGATAAGGACATTATACATCAACGGTTGTCCACAAAAAGAGTAAAGAACAAGGGAGGTGTGTATATACTTAAGTAGTGACTGTAGTAGTTGATAAAGTAGAGACTAGTATATAACAGTTGCCCGCACTGTAGTGCCTGTGCTTGTTTGTGCAACCTGTGCGTGCTAGCATTACCTGCTCTACCCTGAACCTCTCCTGCACAATTCTTTTTCTCTGACTTACATTATAATGCCTGCATATATCAACAGTCAAGCTTTGCTAATAGCGGAGTCACGGGCTGACCGGTTTAATAGATATATGCCTGAAAAAGTTGCTGGCCCAAAAATCCATCATAAATGCCACTACATCATCAAGAGGGGTGGCAAACCCAGCAACTTGTTGAACAAAACATTAGTCTTTCTCAAATATGGGAAAGTACCTCCTAAGTCGTGGTTAACAGTAAAGTTGGCTCTAGGCATAAACGATATAACGTTTAGGAATGAAGAACACGCCGTTGAATTTATCAGACACAGAGGTACCGAAGATGCTATCAAAGAGCTCCTGGAATTCAGAAAAAAAATCTACGAAACTAGGCCGAGGACAGTTGTAAGTTTCATAACCATACCCCCAGCACACATCATAAAAAAACGAAGAACTCAATGGCCTTCCTTGATCAAAACAAGATATACTAGAGCACAATACACACTTGTCAGATATTGGGGACTTAAATATGAAGATCCAGAAATTAAACAGAGACTAAGATGCAATAATTAAGTCTCATACATGTTTCTGGCACCCTGAGATTATTAGTCACTTCAAGAAACAGAAAGTATAGACGTAAAACCACGATCAAGAGAAAAGCATTATGTGACAGTTTACATGCTGTGTCTGCAGTTAAGGGTAAATTGAAGCCGCACTATCCGGTTAAACAAGTAACAAATGTTTTGGTCATACAGGCTTGCTTCATAATGCAAGATAGTAACCAGTAATCTGTTTAAAAGTTGGAAAAAAACAATAAACAAACCAATAGTCACTTGAGTGGAAGTTAAGGGTAACCGGTTTTTGAAGTGGCACACCAGTGCGACGAGTGCCCGTGTAAAAATTGGAGTCGCACTATCCCTTTAAACAAGAAATATGTTTATCGGTCATACAGGTTTTGCTTCAAAATACAAGAAAGGATCCCGTAATCTGTTTTGAAGAAAGGGAAAGAGAAGGGGGAGGGGGGGAGGGAAGAGAGAAAAAAAGGGAAAAAACCTGATAGTCACTGAATGCATGCTTATTGCCTGACAAGTAAATCTATCTCTGCTGTGTCGCTCATGCTTGGTTCTGCTTGTGAGCTAAATCATGTGAACCAAAGTTGTGCAAAGATACTGTGGCACCCTGTCGGTCTTCTTTATTAAATTATAAACTTGGGTAGCATTTATCACATTATAGGGCAAATACATGGTAACCCATTCATTGTACTGATACCTATAGTATTGTACTATAAGTTAAGAAAAGTACAAACAAGTATGTCCTGCCTCACCTTGCTCTGCTAGCGCCTGGCTTTCTTTCTTTTGATTTATCATAGAGAAACGAGCAAACTAAATGAAAATCGGTGGTGACTTAAAAATTAAAATTCCCTAGATGTATATCTCTGGCTAATTTTGAGCATCATACATCAATGCTTTATGGCATTCCAAAATTTTGAATTCACTTGATGAAATTGTCGCTGTGCATTTATTTTATATCTAGAGGGAAAGGAATCCCGTTTATTATCTAGACTTCTCTGCGATAATATGTTTGCTTTGTATATAATATTTCATTAATGTAGGCTCACCTCTTTGCAAACTTGGGTGATGGGCGAAAATGCAGTGGAGCTAAAATGCAGTGAATGTCCTTTTTTCACATTTGAGTCACATTATGTGTAGGGTTTCTTTATTCTTTCTCTTTCACACTTTCTTTAGAGCCGCGAAAATCCCTAATCCTAATCAGAGGTAGAAATTCACTAGTCTGGAAATGAGCTGGTTCTCAATTTTGGTGTTATTAATCTTACTTGTTGCACTTATGTACGACAAGAAGTCAACATATTTTGTGGAACAGAAGGTTCCTATTGTAGGACCTCATACTGTTCAAATTTTCAAACAAATTTCTTTTATGTTAATTGTATTTCTTACTTCAGGTTATATATTTTGTGAGTATATATATATATATATATATATATATATATATATATATTTCATGTTAGGTACAATCTGTAATTTGTAATTTTAATCATGATTGCTTTATTCACACTTTGCAAGTTCTCCTTATGATTGGTGGTTATGGCTAACTGCAATAGTATTTTAGATGGTCCTGGGGGTGTTGAAGTAAATTCCTTGACTACAATATTCGAAACAACGTCAACTCAAAATATCAATGATTCAAACTTTCACGAACTGGAATTAATTAAGCATTCACCATACTTTGATATTGATGGGCTAATTAAACACTTCAAGAACATGATTTTTTTTCACACTTATAAGTTTAAATTGTGAATAACCAAATGCTAAAATCGTTCAAATAAAATTATTTCTTCATAATTTAAACTTAAATGAATGCCTACCAAGCGCTCTTTGCTTAAAAGAACCTTGGCGAAGCGATAATTCAGATTTATCACTTTTACAATTAGATTAGTATATTTTCATTTCGCTAGGAAAATATTGTTCTGCACGAGGCAGTCTAACAATCTTCATCAAAGTCTGATATGATTACCATCTAACTGATTTTACAAAATTGGAGATTTATGAAAGCTTATTTGTAGAAGTAAAGCCTAAAAATGATGAGAAAATAGTAATAGGAAACATATATACAGGCCGCCTAGTGACCTTACTGAAAATTATGATAAACTCACTGAAGAGTTCACGCTGGTCCTACAAAAGATACAAAAAATAAAAATGGACGCATTAATAGCGGGTGACTTTAATATTGGCTAATTAAAAATTCCCCTGAAAAAAGCTATCGGTCGTTTCTTTGACAAAATTACCACATCAAGTTTTTTCCCTCAAATAACTCTTCCAACTCGACTGTCATTGCAAGGCACAATAGTTCATAACATTTTGGTAAAGCTATCTGATAATATTTGTACGTCAATTTCAGGTATTATCACATCAACAATCATTTCGGATCATTTCCCTAATTTTATCTGTCTTGATGTTTTTAAAAGGAAACGTGCCAAAGTATGTTCAGGTCCAGGATTACACCCAGATGCATAAACAATATGAAAATAGAACTCTCTAAAAAGGCCAGTTGCATACCAAATTGAGCCTACTCTTGACACCAACCCAAATGACTCTTACTCGTTTATAAATACAGCCATTACTACGGCATTAGAAAATCACTTCCCAATCAGAACGGTAAAATACAAAAAACACAAGCACAAAAAAGTCCCCATAGATAACTTATGGAAGTATACGTTCGTTACATACGTGAGATCAGCTATATAACCAACTTAAACAAACTCTACAAGATAGTGAAGAGCATGACATCCGTTTATTAAACTTAAATACCTTCAATAAGATTCTAAAAAGCAACGTTAGAGTTGCCAAAAAAGATTATTATAAGGCATGTTTTAACAAGTGTAAAAATGATTTAAAAAACACATGGGTAACTATAAATGACATTCTAAATAGACTCAAAACAAAAAAATGTTTCCCTGATTCTTTTAACATAAATAACGAAAATCTTACTGAAAATGCTACAATTGTTAAGAAATTCAATTTAATATTCACAAAGATTGGGCCAAAGTTGGCATCTAAAATAATACCTATTGAAAACTGTTCTTATTAGGATTATTTATAAATCCAACCCCGTGTAGATTCTCGTTTAACCTTGTCACTCAGGACATTATAATCAAAATCATTGATTCTCTAAAACCTCAAAAAAGCTTTGGCCATGGTCTTTTATCGACTTATGTATTGAAGAAAATCAAAACAGAGGTATCCAAAGCTATTACCATTGTAACAAACCAATCACTTGCAACAGGCATCTTTCCTGATTCTTTAAAAATCGCAAAAGTGATACCCGTTCATATAAAAGGATGATGCTTTCCTGATGGAAAATTATAGATCCATTTCTGTTCTTCCAGCAATATCAAAACTTTTCGAAAGAGTTATTTTCGTTTAAGTTTATGAGCACTTCAAAAGTACTAATCTATTGTATTCTAATCAATTCGGTTTTAGAAATGATCAGTCAACTGAACTTGCAGCTATGGAGTTTATAGACAGAATAATTATAGATATGGATAAAGGAGAAATTCCTTTTAATATTTACATGGATCTTTCTAAGGCCTTTGATACCTTAGATGACGAAGTTTTTATTCATAAATTAAATTTTTATGGTATTAATGGTTTGGCCTTACACCGTTTTAAGAGCTATGTGAAAAATACATATCGGTACATGGTTTATGATGAATACAAATCTGATTTACTTAATACTCATACAGGTGTACCTCAAGGATCAATTTTGGCCCTACTATTTCTCATTAACATAAATGATATCCTGTTTGCATCTTCGAAATTGAACTTCATAATATATGCTGACGACACAACAACCTTGTATAAGGCTCTGGGACTTCTTAATCCTTCCGGCTCCAATAAAGAAGCCTCAGAACTCATAAACGTGGAATTAGACAAGATTAGTGCTTGGCTTAAATTAAATGAGTTGTCCTTAGATATTAAGAAAACCAAATTTACGATTTTTTTACCTGCCTCAAAGAACAACTCAAATCCCGACTCTTAAAATTGATAATACCCTAATAGAATGTGGTAATGAGTTCAATTATTTTGGTGCAGTTTTGGATAAAAACGTTAATTGGAACAACGACATTCAAAAAACTGCATCTAAAATTCTTCAGATTGATGGAATTGTGAACAGGCTAAAAAATTTCCTGCCATCCAATGTCCTTCAAATCATTTATAACTCTCTCATTCTTCCCCGTCTTAATTACTGCCTTTTTTTCCTGGGGACATAAGCATGACCGATTATTTAAGATTCAAAAGAAGGCAGTTCGAATAGCTAATCATAGTAAATATAATGCTCACACTGACCCAATCTTTAAATCAAGAAACTGACTGAAATTGAAAGATATTTAAGTTTCTCAAGTCTTAAAATTTTACCATAAATTTCAAAATGGTCGACTTCCAGCTTATTTTAGTGAACATTTTATTACTTTAAACCTCCCAAATACACGACCATAATACAAGGATAAACAGATCTACGAGGTTTGTTAAATATACCGAACAAATATTTGCTAAAAAGTGTTTAAGACATGAACTTGTTTGCATTGTAAATAATACTCCTGAAGATGTTGTTAGAAAAGTGCATGCGCATAGTTATACTGGGTTTTCTTTCTACATCAAAAAATATTTTCTTGGTAATGATGACGAATTATGCAGTATTCATAACTGTTATGTTTCCATACATTAAATCTGTACTGTTAGAACATGATCACTTTTGTTTTATTATTTGCCTGTGGGTTGGCATGCATGCTAGCAGCCTATCAAAGGTCTTAATGCATGTCTCCCGACCGAATAATGCTGCAAGTGTATAAATAATGTTACTATTTTTATGTGTTTCTGCTGATGTATACAGTCCATGTTTGTATGTACTGATCTAGTGGTCAAATAAACCAGCAAAACTTGAAACTTGAAAGTTTTTGCTCTGTTATTTTGCCACCAGAACATATTTAATTGCTGATAATTAGACTAGCCTGTATTTTTATGTGTTCCACTGTACGTAGAAAGTGAGCATATTTTTAGATTTTACCACAACTGTACCTCCACTAAATATATACTGCGTCAGTGGTAAAACATCAAGATGACAAGGAATGTATTTTCATCAGCACACCACAGCAATGCTGGTGTATTGATTGCTTCTCAGTCCATGCATTTCTGATACAAGAAAAGCATTTTTTGCAATGAACAAAAGACGTCGTTGTTGCATATGAGTCTTATAAATACACTCCATCATTATGATTTATTACATCTAACTTTCAAAATAGGCCTCTAGATTTTAAAACATTTCAAAAGTTACTTCACCAACGAAACTGGTTTTCAGAACTGATCTCAAATAATTGTTAGATTACATTTTGTGCAAAACATTCAGTGATTCGTTGGGACTTCATTAGACAATTACATAGTGTTGAAAATGTGTGCTGCGGAAAAGTTTCTTGATAGAAAAGCCATTACAAACCAGAGAGATGTCTACACAGTGTTATTCATACCCCACTATCTTTGCGGAATTCGGCAAAAATATTTGCACGGATTTTGTTTTGTGCTGATGCTACAGGTTATCATATCTCAAGCATGTGGATTCTCAGGTATGGTTGTTTATTTTCATTAAAAAGGTATAAGGGTCTTTCATTTGGGTAATCATTCAAAACGATTAAAGTGACCCAAGGCTAATGCATGCTGGAAGACATATTGACCAAAAATGATTTCTTCTGTTCACACATGGAGATATCCATTGTATGGAATCAGATGGGATACAGTTTGAACATGGTCAAATTAACATGAACAAAAACTCTTTGCTATCGTTATAAACATACATTCATTTCTTTGCTTATGTTTTGATATGCTAGAAGATAAGCATTGCAAGAAGTACAGTTTGTAAAAATTACCATCTTTAAGGAATCTGTATGGAATCTTTAAGGGAAAACTAAAAGTCAACAAAAGAGTTAATATATGCAAAGAGTCACCATTATATACATTCATTACATATACTAAATTGAGTGGGGTTGGGAAGTGGTTATCACAACTTAACAACCGAACACGCTCAACACGGTTAATCAGTGATGCAGCTGTGCCATTATCAATGACGCAAGTTCCATTTCCACCATTATTTCTTTATCAGCATATTTCGATGTTAATGAATGAAAACAAAGATTTATGAAGATGAATGGATAATGTGAACTATGAGTGGTAACAAATTCTACAATATTTACTATAACAAACCACTTGGGGAGGATACAATGTTTGGATTCTGTGTATAACAAGGAACAATTTGGTATAAATATCACGGTTAAACATGTTAAGTTATATTTTGGACTTTTTTTACTTAAAAGTTGACCCTTAAAGGTCATTTCCGGTGGAATAGATTTAGTCGTTAGGAAATAGACAAGAGGGCACTAAACGCAGTCTCTGAAACGTCTACTCCTAAACACCGTAGGATTAATGACAGGGAAAAGCTGTCACAAACACTTTTAATGAGAAGATGATGAAATCTCACATTTCGGAGGATATAAATAGAGCACTCTGAGTACAGAGAGTCAGTTGGAAACTGGAACTCAGTTGGAGTTGGAATTGGAGTTCGATACCAGAACTTGAACAAAGAGTATGGATAGAGAACACTACAGATCGGAACTATTCCAACCAGCTTCCAACGGACCATCTTGATGTACCCGTCATGGCTCTGTATATACCATTCAAATTAAACCACTTGCCATGGAGATAAATCCGGAGTTTATCTTCTTACAAGCCTGAGATACCAAACGCTCAGTCAGACCTAGGAACACACATGCAGCATCTGTGGAGTTGCCACAAATTTCTGAGACAAAGGAGCCAAAATTGTCCGATGTGCAAAACAAGCCTTACGAAGTAGTTGCAACGAGTGGCACTTTACAAGCTGACACAAAATAGAAAATAAACTTTGCTATTGTATATCGTGTAAATCTTTAAAAGTTAAATTCACACCACCAACAGGTTAGTTCAGTTACTTGTACATGTTTAAGTGACCCACGGACTCCACCACTGAGCAACTGCAGCACTAGGCAGGAGAAAATAAAAAGTTATAAGATACAATTAGATAAATATAGAATACAATACACACACAAACTATGGCTTGAGGCAGTGGGCAGGCTGCCATAACCTGACATGCTGCCATTCTGCACCTTGCAAAAAACCTGGGATGCAAACAAGGCAAGGAATGCAGTAGGGCAGGTGCAACAAAGCAACCCAACATCTCCACCTGCAGCGGGGCTATCTAACCAACAGCTTTGAAATAAATAACCGGTAGATCAACCAAAACAGATCAAAAAGCTTTGATCAAAGAATGGTTACACGGTGCTGAATACTCTGATATTTTGTATAAGTTTTGGTGATATAGATGAAAATTAAATGAATGTGCTATATCACTTTCATAATGCTTCTTTTGTATTTATGAATAATCATAGGGGAGTTATTCACTTAGCTATGCTGATATTTCATTAGATAAAAGACTGCATGTAAATCCCAATCCCTGGTGAGATATTCTGTACAGGTACGTTCCCATAGTTTCCATCCCTGTGGTAGGAGCCAGATAGTCTGGTACAAATCCCACAGAGGTACAGTTTGGTTGCAATGTGGCACAAGTAGCCACCAAATATACCAGTCCACTCAAAGGCAATGTCCAACCGGTACAATATATAAATGAATATCTCCTAGGCAACAGCAATTGCATCTCTATTTCTCCCATGTTTACCCATGTGGAAACACAACCATTCCCACCGTATGTGTGAAACGATTTTATGACTGAATCGAAAAAAGAGATTCCGATTGGTTGTTTTTTATTTGCAAGCCAATCAGATGACATAAGATAGATAAGAGTAACTGAAATTTCTTTCTTGTGTGACGTACCTTAGCAACGCAAAGTTAAAAGTGAAAAAAAAATGGAGTTGAAACGGCTGCTGCAAGCACGCAAAACCAAGTCGCCTTTGACAAAAACATAGGATTTAATGCTCTATGGGAGCAAAATAAAATCCACATGTCCATATAATGGTGAATGGTTTTAGACCACACTCATTTCAAACGATTCACTGCTCACCAAAGGCTCCCAGTGAACAGTTTTAAAACTTGTGCGGTCCAAAATCCATTCCCCATGACACAGCGATGTGGAATATTTCCTTCAGTCATCGAATGTCAAATGATTTTTCACTGATGAAACTGGCATTTCTAGCATTTCCCTACCTGAGACTTGTCAGAGATGCAGCTCACTTCAATTGTTATTTAGAAATATATGGTAGCCATTATTTCTATGGAGCATCCCACCATCAGTGCAAGACATGTATACTCAACTTCTGAAACTCTATCTGATTATGGTCACAGTGTACATGTATGGACACGTTATGTGGAATCACCTTTATATGAAATTCGTCAAAGAACAAACACTTGATGTCAATGCTCAGACCCTTGGTAGTATCCTGTCTAGGACACACGATATTTTTAGAAGTTTCGTTTGTCCCTGGTTTAATCACAATTGAGGCCGATCTCTTTTCTTGTTTACAGGAATAAGAATTTTAAAAGGCAACTAACACAAGATATCAATCCATGCCACATGAGATTTTTTCGCATCTGCAACTAGAGGCACTGTTTTGCCACAAGCAGTAAAAAATTCTTAAAAGCTGCCCTTGCACCAACAAAAAGGACCTCCTTTGCAAAAACTTAGAATTTGTACAACGATTTTCACAATGAATTTTATGGTCAAGACTAGACAATGCCTCTCACAGAAAAAAAAAATAGTTTCATTTTGTTTTACCATGTACAAGCACTCAGCTAGTGTCATTGCTTCCTGTCCGTCAGTTTTGGCTTATGAACAAAAATGTAATTAGTAAGTCAAGGCTATACAGAATTTCAAAGGTAAAAATATGCTAGCAGGAAGCTAAACTCCCAGGTTAAAGATTTTAGAAAACTCACAGATAAAGTTATGATTTCCAAAATGTGTGATTCCCTCCCAGCCCAGCACTGTTCGATAGTAAATATACAGGCAGATCATACCAGGCTGCTTTTTGTCTACTAGTCTGTGCCTTCCTAAGAATGGGAGAAAGTGCGGTATCTGAAAATCAACAAAGCAAGATGTCGCAGCTTGGTGACACCTGGCCCCACAGCAATTTGGAAAGCAACTCCCCTGGGGTATGAGAATTTCAAGGAGTACAAACATTCAGATGGGTCACTTCACATAATTGTAATGAATCTGAACAGCTTAAAAAGCTTTAGTCAATTACGAAAAAGTCAGGGGAATGGGTGTAGTTCCTTATTGAAAGGTTTAGGCATGAAGGGTCATATCCCGTCAATATTGTCCTTTGTACCTGTGTCTCTATCTTGAACTGCTGCAGATGTAACCCTATTTTTTTGTATACACACTCACACTGGATTGAGGTGATAACCCATGCAGCTGAAATTGGCATGTCAGAGGTACACATCAAACGCTCAGTTCGTTGGAAGTAAGCAGCAATTTTGAAGTATATAAAGCACATCATACAGTTTATTCGAGAGAAACGCCAGAACCTATGTGCTTGGGCGGACTGAAGAACCCTTGGGGTTCCCATTAGCACATCATCTGTAGGCTCAAAAACAAATAACGTGGCATGTGAATGCAGTGGGAGCAATTCTGCCTCATGGGCAGTTGACCAAGGGTGGATAGCCTCCAGCATGTGTTAAATGGTAAAAACACTGGGGGAAAGTTGGATCAGAAGCAGCAAATCTGAACCTCCTCTATATCATATCTCCTCTTTTGGTAGGTTGACCAGAGATTACAGGAGTGATCTGGGTCAGGAGCAGATTGCAGCCAAGATCTCTTTGGTGTGAACTCCTCTCTTGTGCCCCTGGGGCAGGGATATATAGTTTTGTCGAACCTCTATCTGAGCATGTTTGTAAAACAAATGTACTGCTTAATGTGTTTGTTTCATCTAAGGTACAATCAATATCTGTTCGTCCATTTCCTTATTTAGTGCCATTTGTCGTGGCCAATGGATAAAAATTGTTCAAGAACAGGCACAGGCCCAAATACTCTTGTAATACCAATCAAATAATTGGAATGTGCAACATAATCCAGAAACTTGTTTGATTGTAAAACTTACAATAGTCAGGCAAAGTTCATCCCCGTGAACCTAACTACCGCAGTTTTACTACGCTGTTTTATACTCTTTAAAGAACGTATATTTATGCTACCACCATAACAGTCAATGCTCGTTGTTGCCATGATAATGAGACAAGCAGAAACTGACATAACTGTAAGAACGACAAAATGTTATGGAGGATACATGAATGAAATGTTCAGGATGCATAACCACCACATGACTTTTCTGACAAACCTGTTTTTTAGCCGCAATGAAGAAGGTGTACAACGAATCCCCCCCCCCCCACGTTTATCAACATTTCTTCGCCCTCTTCAGTGAAAAGCCAACCTTTAGAAATGTATTCTCAATGCTTTGGCAATGCTCTCTGGCACTCTTCCACACATTTCCTCTGATTGTGTTAAACCTCTTTTAAATATTTTCCTAATGCGGAAAAAACCCTTTTGGGGATGCTTCCAAACGTCTTATTACCTTTAAGCCATTTCAAACGCCTTGAAATACTTGCAAACAATCTTCTATCCCTTTCAACCCGTTATGGGACATTATATAGGTACGCATGTATAATGCCTGAGAGAACCCTTAAACTTGGTACGGGAAATATGAATAAGAGGAAATCTAGAGTGCAAAGAGCGAACCAATATACAAGCTTGCCTTACAAACATCCTCTAATATATTTTATTATTGAATAGTAAAATGTAGATCAAGACATGTACATGTGTACCTAGATTTACCATAGATTATACAGCATGAAGGAGGGTAGAGGGTACGGAAGGGAAGAAACAAGAAATGCAGGGCAGAGACAGAGGGAAACCTGTGGTGCATAGACCTGTCAAATTGAGTGAATGCAATAAATTACATAGTTAATTTTTATAGTAAGGGGGTTGTGAAGTTGTCTCAACATGCATATTAATGCATCTTCGTAACTGAAACAATGTTTTATCATCGTTCTCTTCAAATTGTCGAAAAAAGGAAAGGAAAGGGAATATGATACCAAACGCACAAAATGACATACATTAAAATAGGAGCCACTTCTACCGACAGACCATGCCAAAAAACCACGTGCTTACCAAAGATTCTTTAAGTTAACAAGGGTAGCATGCAGCAAAAACCAAGGTGACCCCAAAGAAACACATGCTATTTGATCCATGTATAAGTATGTAGGCAGTACAAACCCTACTTTCAGGTATTGACCTGCTATAAGGCCCAACCACACCAACTTCTCCCGATTATTGGACTGCTCGAAATTACCTGGGACTCTGATACTATCACAGGAATTTTACGGCACAGTTCTTCCCGGATGGATTTCCAATGTTGCACCTGGGTATTACCAATAACGCTCCACAATGGCAGGAAGTGCTACCTATCAAATGATAAAACCTCAGTCCCCTTCATTCTCCAAAAAATGATTACTACTTTTCATATATAATGCTATTATCAATTTCAAGACATTCATATACCATACCCTTAATTCCTGATTATACTTTTCAAATTTTCAGGACGTCCCTTCTACAAAGCACGGTACTGATATATAGTTTTAGCTTATGACAAGGAAAAACAGAATCATGTGGAACTTTGAAAACATCATTTTAATGCTTAATAAATTAATAAATAAACAGATAAATATAGAAATAAATAAATCAATAAATAAATAGAATAAATAAATGAATCAATCAATCAATCAATCAATCAATAAACAAATAAATAAATGAATAAATAAACAAGTAAATACATAAATTAATCAAGAGAAAACAGAAAGATAATAAAACACAAGGGTCCCTAAACTTATACACATTGTATTTGTTGTCAACAACAAGCAAACGTTTTCTTTTAATTAAATCCACAAAGGATTGGTAAACAATAACAGACCAATTGATTGCTTTTTTAAGCCAAACATATGGAAATAAATATGTATTGATCAATTCTGTCTTTCACTTGTTTGTCCATTCCTTACAGACCTGAAATCGGCATAGGCCTTGGTCCTTGTACCGGACTTTTATCGTTTCTTTACTCGCTCAGCACCATATTATCTAGCAGCCCATCGATCCTAATGTTGGGAAAGGTTATTTTTCTTTATTACATGTTTGGCGTACTCACCACTCACTGAGGTTTTGCTTGAAAGAATATTTCAAGTAGCTTTTAAAATCTCTATGTTGTAACCACTGATGTTTTCACACGTCCACGTATGTCTTTTTTTTTGCAGCTGCTTATTAACTAAAAAACAGATGCTTGTACTAAATGCGAATTTGTCAGTGAACCATCATTATTAAAATATCAAACCCAACACAACCGGGCTGTTTCTTCCCCGTCCTTGCTTCTTTCTTTCTCTACTCATCGCAATACATGTATGCCCGCAACTTGTGGGCTTACAGGCATGGGCCCATTCAGGTATAAAACTGAACACAAAACCCAGGGTTTGAAAACTTTTCGGCGCAATGCCAATAAAATATTGTGATTTCCTCAGTATTTTGTACTGAATTAACAACTGCAAGCAAAGCTTCTCCTGGGTTACAAAGAGAAAGATATACCTGGCACAGGGGTACTTCCCTTGACAGGGCTGTTAGGCCTATGTTTAGAAAAGAGTACCCTGTTGATATTTAGCACTAGTGGACGAAATTTTACAAACAACGGGGGCGGGGGCAGAAACTATTAACTCACAGGACACGATCACGAGTCCCCAGTGGTTAAAGTTGGGTGGCGAGATTTTGTGTGATGAAATAATTCTTGACAAACCTAAAGTTTACCATCCCAAGACTTTATGTTAAGTTTGTTGGGTTTCTTTTTTTTTGGGGGGGGGGGGGGGGGCTTTATTTCTTTCACATGAATTACAAATACCAAAAGAAGCCCACCTTGACATGGATAATCCTTTGCTGTAAAAATGTATCACAAACATATTTATTTCAATTTTGATGCTATAAGAGGGAGATTCCTAAAATAGAAGCAACGATGTAGGAATATACATGACCAGACATGAAATCAGTTTACAGGCCAAATCCAAGCAGCTAAAGAAATACAGTAGCGCAAAAATACAGTTAACAATATAGTAAACGCACGGAGCAGACACACCCTGAGCACTGTCGTAGACAATCACTCTCTTGATCACTCACACATATACACAAAAAGGGGGAAAACTACGGCATCTCAAGCTTCATTCTAGTCCAGAACATAGAGATAAAATGCAAACAAAGAAGTTGAGAGAGGGGACGTTCTTCAGACATATGGACAAACGAAATATATGATTCATTCAGACATAAATAATGCATTCCCTTGTATTAAAGGCTTTCAAGACATTTGATACATTTCCATTTAGAGAGTCAACATTCAAGCTCGACGATGCGACAAACATCTGCAAATTTTTCCCCACGTTTTTCTTTCTTTCCCGTTTCTTCCTCTTTCGTTCTTCTAAACAAGCTCAAAAGAATATTGAAATAACCTGGTTGTACATACAGTAGAACAATTTAGCATTTCATGATCGAAAGTAAACAGACATAAATAAATATGTATGTATATATATATATATATATATATATATATATATATATATATATATATATATATATATATATATATATATATATAAATTTGTAAGAACGTGATGTAAAATGATCAGAAAATACAACTTAAGGCAGGATTTGGTTATAATTTACCCTACACAAATATTTAGCTTTCTCTAATGTATATTGGCCTTCCAAGAAAATATCCTTTAATCTGTACATGTGTGCAATAAACATACAGAGTCTTTAATGAATTTTTCATGGGTGATGTATAGACAACGTTTATGTTATTACGCGCAAATTAAATGCCATTGATAAATTGTATACATACTTCCTGTCGTTTTGTTGTGAACCAGGCAAATTATTTTATTGTTGAAAAGTTTGCAATACTTAAAAAAATCTGGCCTTTGTTATTCCTGCATGCATGATCTTTATGCATGGAATTGGTCTTGCATGCTAGAAATTTGATTATAAGTAAAACAGAGTTGTCTCTTTTAATCTGCAACGTGAAGTGAATGTAATAAATGTGCTACAGTTGTCCTGGCACGAAGAGACACATTTTACATGAACAAACCAAACAGGACAAAGAATATGATGTGTATGATAGACAAGTTAAATGAAAACAATTAGGATCTTATGTTTCACACTAGTGTGAAGGAAAGAAGAGGAATCTGTTAGTAATTCAATAATCAATTTAAAAACGTCACATAAAAAGACACTGTCACAACTTTAAAAAAAAGTATTCATGTACCTTTTGGAGGGACAAAAGCAAAAGGAAGAGAGGGGAGAAGAGGGAAGGGCGGGAAGGGAAGGCAAAGGGAAGGTGATAAGTAAATAAATAAAAATAAAATGTAATGACAGCAAAGCTTAATTACTCACATTAAAAATTACAGGTTTGTGAGATAGGATTAACCTTGCCTCATGCGCAGCAGAACGTTGCTCCTTCATGTCGTCCTAAAACAGCTAAATTAAACACATTTTATGAAACCTATTCGTCAGAGCTTATTCAAAACACGAGAAGTCTTTTAAATTCTATTTTTCACGTAACTAGTGCAGCCTCTTTTCAATTGAATGCCCGGTCGTATTTTCTAACTCCCAAATGCGGGAGACAGCAATTACCTGATCACATTAATCAACAATAACACTGTGGTGATTGTTATTTTTCAGGAGATATGTGGCTCTTCATGCGCTGCTGATTTTCTTTTCGAAATCCTGAACAATATCCAGAAAAAAGACAATGACTTCTATTAATATACAACATAAGGTGTCTTACTCTTTCATAATTTCCTGTTGTCTTTCATGGTTATTCTATTCCCTAAGTAGCATAGAACAAATCTAAGTTTCAGATGGCAATGCACTTTAAGGATTAATCGGACCAACCTCTTCTCTTTGGTTATATTTAACAAAAATGTTGAACAAGGGAAACATAGGACGGTGTTACAGGACCAACGAGCAAGCTTTACACTCAAAACCTGATGCTGATATGTCCATACTCGGGATGCTGTCAGCGTTTGTATTTATTTTGTGTTCATATAAATTAATGCAGGTGATTTTCCAGTATTCATTGTGGTTTACCCAGGGTGCACCAAAGGAAACTGCTCACTTACTCCAATACACATAAGTCCAAGCAACCAGCATAATTAATGCATTTCAGAGAAGTCCAATATGCGTCATCTTGTTTAGTTTTAAATGACTATTTCAATAGCATTCCTTGTGTGAAGTTTCTAGTATATAAGCAAACTCCTATAATGTGTTTAGCCGCTTTTTCTGTATCGACCTAGTACAATATATTTCACAATTATTCTCAAATAATCCACCTCGTCATAAAAGTAAGTTAAGGTCATCAATACTACCTAACTGATTTGCACTGGACGAGATCTAAATATCCCATAACTGTGGCAAGTTCAACTCAATTATTTTATGAATGTAGAATTATAAAGCTTTCAACACATTTTAGCTTTTAATTCCTGTCAA
Source organism: Hermodice carunculata (assembly GCA_964020975.1). Classification (NCBI taxonomy): domain Eukaryota; kingdom Metazoa; phylum Annelida; class Polychaeta; order Eunicida; family Amphinomidae; genus Hermodice; species Hermodice carunculata. The sequence goes on along the minus strand of OZ026628.1, from coordinate 52,212,508 downwards.
ATTATAGGCAGTGCTATTAGTGTCATATGCAACTGATATTTGGCCTCCTTCACAATTGCACTGAATTTCATCTACAAAAGAAAAAGGATGCTGGAGTGGTCACAGGGTTTTCCGTTTTGATCTATCTATTGTATTTTGCTGTAGGTGGCGCCACCAATATCGAACTCAATCTATAATTTTATGGACCCGTACATCCCGAAAGTTGCTCAGGGATAATCTGAAAACTGTGGACCACATAATGTCTGCAAGGAGATTTTATAGACACAGGGATGGACACATATGGAAAGACGGACAAACATGAGTAATCGTATATTTTGTGACCTCCGGTCAGTAGAGCTGAAAAGCCCCTTTAAATTCGTCAAAAGTAAGAAGTAGACGGTAAAGGCCTTTGTGTCGATTAGCACTGTCAACAAGGTCTTCTACATGATAAGCAGAAAAGAGAGACAAAGTCAGTCACAAAACATTTATATTTTCGGTGCTCCTTTGATACTGGTAGACTTCCATATGTATAGTCCCCCATCTGGAATAACTCAGAATGCAATACCTGTACTGCATACAATAAGCTGGGCCGTGTCCATTATGGCATTCACGCATAGTGGCTTCCATTGAACCTTTTTTTTTACAGGAATGGCGACTTGCAGTTGGTATGTGCGTGTCCCATTTTCTGCTTGAAGATTGGTGTATTGGGTGCTGGTTCGAGACCTCTCCATTCTGTGGTCACAAAACATATACCTACATACTGAAGGGCAGTGATTACAAAGGTGAGATACAACCAGGTGCGTATATCTATTATAATAGAATCAAGAGATGATTTGTCACAGCAGGTTTTGTTTCATTTATGCATATGTTTTCCAATATGCATATTACCAAGCACTATATTTTCTGGTAAAGTGGTATATCTGCAGTAAAACTGGCGTGATTTAAGGAGACTTCAGGAATGCAATGTAGTGATTATGCCCTTTCACATTTACCTTACAAATGATGGAGGCATCTGCCCATGGTGCCTGTTGTACACAACAGGAGGCATCAATGAAAGGTGTTTTTCAAATAAATGGTACCTTCAAAGATCTCATTAACATTTTGTACTGATCTGAACCGCAGGGGGCTCCTGGACCGGCCTTTTTGTGTCCGTCATGCCTTCATTCCCGGTTTACCAAAATACAGAGACAAAAATTGCACTCATGTGTTCATAGCACAGCATGAAACTAGACCTGCTGATGGGGCATGAAAAACCCAGCATAGACTTTATACTTATCAAGCTGGCTATGTGTAAATTATCCAGAATCTGACGGCATTTCATTGTCTCTAGGAGGAAAAAAAGCATCGGTTGAATGAAAAGGAGCAAATTAAAGGAAGGTATGGCACCAGGCGTAAACAAATAGTAACTATATTTCTATAAATGAAGCCGTGATATTGGACCAAAACAATTTGCAGCATGTTTACTTATTATGTTTAAGTGTTGCAATCTTTCTCTTTGGTGGTGCGATTTACTACAGGGTTTCTCTAATGCCATTGATCAATTACATATTGGTCTTAAAGCACTATCATATCAAGATATAACCATAATCAATGAATATCTGGGTCTAACTTATTCTCAACACAGATTTCCACTTTTTTGGGTGAAATTGTGTTTGAGCATGTGAAACTATTCAGATTCCGAAAAGAACCAATTGGATCAAATGTATTGCAGCATTTCTTTCCAGTACAAAATTATGATTCACTGAACAGCCAGCTCCTATCAAATTCAAATATCTCCATAACATGATTCCCAAGGAATGCAAAAATAGAAGGGCCCCCATTATTTTCTATAAATATGGCAATAATAGTGAACAAAGTATCATGACTTACAAGAAACTTTTGGCTTTTATCAGTCTTGAAGATATTGCAGCTAGTCAAAATTGTACCTGTACGTCTAACAATCAATATTCCAATTTTGTTGATACATACCACTAACATGTACTTACAGGTAATTTGGATATTACACAAAATTCAGTTTAAAAAAATGACCCAAAAAGGTACAAATTCGGATATGTCTGAAGTTGAATGTTGACGGTATTTTTCAGGATACATGTAATGCTTTTCATTTCTACGGCATGAAATGGGCAAAGAAATAACAAAAAATGGAATTTTGGGAATTTGAACGGCAGTTATCAGACTTAAAAACAGCCTTTGGAAATAGAATTTATCGCTACAAACAACACATGAAGAATTTAGTATCGTAAATTTAAAGCAGCTTAAGGTTTCCAGAACAGTAAAAAAACGACAAGAAAGATATGTAATCCCTAACATTGATAAGGTAGGAGAAATTTTGGGATCATTCTCAAAAACAGTATCTGAACGTTTTGAAAAAAGCAACTTGGCATAAACATAATTTCAGACATTAGAGTAAGTAACGTTAATAAAGTACACAAACAATCCATTGATAATTTGATAGATACACATAAGGATGGGATAAAAAGAAATATTAATACCAAAATGTCTGAAAAGAACTATTCTATTCCATGTTTGTTTTGGATACTGTAATTACATAACAACCGTTTTAAATCAAAATTCATAGCTGGAGCTTCAAAATGTACAAGAAAACAACTATCAAAGAAATTAACACTGTCTTTGACTGCAATCTGGAATCATTTCATTAAATACTGCATGCGCTTTCTAGAAACTGTGAAATAAATTGTTTTTGGAGCATTGGCAGTTCTTTGGAGTTTGAATCTGAAATTAAAGAGTTAAAAGCAAAATGTAACATATGGTTTACGTTTTTCTATGCTGTACACAAATCTACCCATAAATGAAGTCAGGAGTGCTTTTTCAGAATTAAGAGTTGGCAACTAAATAGAACTTTATTTTTGGCGACTTTCATACTGAGGAGTAGGTGTCATCATGGTGTTAGGAAATATGTTCTGAGTATTTACCCACGAAAGACTCTTTAAGTTATTTGAGCTAACACAGCCTATGTCATAAGTCTAAAGAAAAACGTGACATTTGTACTTCCATGTGTATATACTCTGTACATTGATAGATTAGCTTTTGGGGTGTAGAGAGTTCCGGACTATGGTATAAGGTAATGACTAAAAGGGAGTGGTTTTTGGACAAACAGAGAAAAATATTTGTGTGTGTGATGTACACAAACACATACATATGTATGTATATATATATATATGCTAAATAATGTTACCTTTGTGTTTTACTGCCCTGTTAATAATTCTGATTTGATTGATTATTCATTTGCATAATCGAAATACATACGTGTTCAAACTTTCACCGGACACGGAAAAAAGATATATAGCAAGTGTTCGTATTTCTGGCCCCGGGTGGAACAAGGTTGCTTTCCTATACCCACATGCATAATATTTGTGTCTTGGCATTGAAATCAAGTGTATTGCACCTGTAGTGTGTACTGGTGGGTTCCATAGGCACCCTCTCTTTATAATACACGCACGTATTGTTGCCTCTGCTATTTGCAAAACGGTCAGGAATGTACAGAGGATAAGGTCTATGCAGTTGTGATATATTAAATGAACTTGTTTTCTTCTTGCCATATATTGGCTTCATATTGTGTGATCCACATATCACTCAGTTGTAATTAAGAAATTGTAATATTTCAATGTATCATTATTGTGTTGCCTTGCTGTAATCTGATGAACCCACGTCAGCATTATAAGCAATAAAAATTTTTGTAAGAGAATAGTACACCGTCAAAGATATGCACAGGGAAACCATATTCGTCAGGGTAAACACATTTACTGCAGCCAGCATTCTATGTTCATTCACATAATCATGCAGGGTCTGTTACAGCTTAAATGTAGGTTAAAAATATTATATATCTCATAGCATATTATCACAACACGGGTATGTGGCTGGCATCCAGTTACCAAAAAATCGATGTTCAGGGCACTGCTTATATTTACACAAGACAGAAAATTAATCTCAAAATTAAAGTCCTGAATAAAATTTAAAGAAATACGAGGAAACACATTGTAATATTTTTCCTCTTATCCTGCATTATTGGCCCCTCAGTCAAAATTTTGTTGCCTTCCTGAAAAGAAATATATCCGGTGTCTCTATGTCGAAAGCTCATAAGTACATGTGATGTTGTAAAATTCTGTTGTTGCTTTTTTATTTTGAAACTGTTTTGCTATGTATAATTTTGTATATGTTGGTACCTTGGTGTATTTCATTTTCTTTACATGTGTATTTGGCAAAATACCATACACTTTGTTTTATGGTGCAGTCAATAAAGTTTATTCCACATGTACATCTCACGTCAGAAGGCGTTTTCAAATATTTCTTACACGAGGTCTTCTTTATGATCTGATCACCTATTACTAAAGGCAATTGGACCATTTGGTACTGTTGTTAGCGAGGCAAGAGAGAATAACCAAGACAAGTGTCACATACACAGTTATTATTTCTTGGTTTACTTTAATACTGATGCTAATTAAAACGGCTGCATGAATTAGGAAATCTGAATAAAAGAGCTTCTTTATCGACATACATTTTCATAAATACACGATTAACATAAAATATATGTATAATCATTTGTTTTCGTTGCAGATTATTTCTTATGAATATATTACCAAACCCATTCCTGCTCAACACATCAAACTCTGAAAGTTGTGAGAGTACAAAAGACACAAGTGTATAGATACAAATTTTACACTTATGTTGAGTTGGAGACAGGACTTGTGAAAGTACATTCTTGGTGTTCGAACCAACTAGGCCGCAAGTGTTTCAAAATCAGGAATAAACTAGTGTCTTTTCTCGCTAAAAAAACACGTTGTACCAAAAATAATAATATTCACAGTGTCTTAAGACTGAACACTAATATCGCTTTCAATCTGCTAACTATATTAAGGAGATTTATAAAAACAAGCAAAATATAAACAGATTTTTTTCGCAAGGAACCTGGCACAAATTTCTGAGTAATATTCTGAATGGGGAACGTAAGCTGTCATTGTGTCACAATCAAAGCTTGGGAGCAATTCTATATGACTGACAGTCTCAATGCTCTCTCTGAAGCCCATTTACTTGCTCAACGGTAAATACCACAAGTATGATTGTTTGGGAAAAACTATGCTTAGGCAGTGGGTAGTCACTGCTCTGCTTCCTGCTTGGTGAGAATGGGTTTAACATCTGCATTGCAGTGTTTGTGAAATATGCATATCTGTTGTGCGATGCCTTTTTATGGGTGCACGGTTGGCGGAGCTGCAACACACATGCCTTTCACCTCTGCGGCCCGGGTTCGATTCATGGCTGGAGAAGCAAATGAAAAGAGTTCCTACCATTCTGACTGTGCATGGTGGTTTTATTCTAGTTTTGTGTACGTAAGAACGGTACATGCCACCATCTGTGTCATGGAGAGTGATTAATATAGGCTTGGCCTGTTTAGCAATCCATGTAGAAGATATGGGGTCTATACTTTTTAATGCCGTTTTAGTTGGTTTGTCTTTTGAAAATACGTGAATACTGCTTGACAACTTAATGTCTCGTCTTAATATTTTTGTCATCGTACCTTTATTCGTACTTTTGCATTCAATTCCCCTTCTCTAATCCCACAATGTTGTCATCAATGGACTGGTGCACTACTGACCATGATTTTGTGTCATACATATACTGCTGAGCACGTCAAAAAAGCTAAAGTGCAGAAAATCACACATATCAGCACAATACATAATTTCAACAGTAACATAGAGTGACCAGACAAACAGAAAAAGGGGTATTGGCTATAGTATCCAAAATCTCGTTATTAGTACAGCAGACTTTGAAGAAGAAGGCTTGAAATCTTTTGCGTTTTTGGCATTCATTGTCTAAGTCATCGCAAATTGCATGCAGTAAGGCACTGTGGCTTGTGTACAGATGTTTCCGAAACTAGTCTAATTGTCTAGCGACAGGCAGTGAGGAACATTTCAACACTTTGTCCTGCAAAATCTTATAACTAGCCCCCATAAAAAGGCATACGTGACGTCTTAAATAATTTATATTTTGTCTTCGAAAACACATGCCTAAACTAGCAATCAGCGCTAAACCTTCAAAAATATGCTCCTGTTTATTTTCGGTGTTCACATGTAAGTTGATATTTGCTCATTAACATTTGTGAAAGATACATTGTTCTATCTATACCCATTAATATATATAATTTAGATGAACGTAAACCAGTCAATCGGTTGAAGGAAATCGCTTTAGGCCCACTCGGATTGAACAGCAGCTTTCATTCTTCAGAAAATACTTAGTAAGAAACTAAGCCATCGATGTGCGAGTGGAACATTATGACACTTATAGCATCCGCCTATGCAACTGCTCCAACAATTCTTTTTGCAGAAGTAAAGGCCAAATCCAGATCCCCTCAATTTTGAAAAAAGTCGTCATGATACACACTGAAATGGAATGGTGAAAGACACCACCTTGGTTTACACTATTCGAACAAGTAATAGTCAAAAGTTAGTATTACCCCACACTATTCTCACCATGATAATATATATATATATATATATATATATATATATATATATATATATATATATATATATATATATATATATATATTATTAATCAAAGTGTAGGTGGACACAAGACTCATTTCAGCAGTATCGAAGTCTCGACTCTGTCAAACGGTGAAGTCACATCTCAAACACCTAATGGACATCAGCAACTCTTTCTTAGTAATAGTTTATGCATTCTGATACAACTAAAAGAGCTGTGTCTCGAAGCGAAATCAGGTTTGAAACAGAATTACAAATTTGATGTGCAAAATATATATCAATTGTAAATGAATATAACCCAGTCTATTAGCATGGTTAAGACAATTTTTTGGGAAATATCTCGGTATTTTGGAATTATTTAGCATTTTTCTTCTGTTCTGGAGTAAAGGAACAATCATATTATGGAGTTCGCCATCTGAAGGGGGAAACCTTGCTTCACCATGGAATATTTTCTACGTTTAAAAGTATAGCTGGAACGTCCAAATGAAGTTGGGAAGCATGCATTACTAACTGTTCTTATCTGACCAGATACATGTCTGTGCTTCAGGAATTAAATATGGTGTGACGTTGAATGCTGCCAATATATCATGATGGAAGCGGTGTAATCGAAGTCAGATCTGGCGCATTGGCGAGCGATCTGACAGAATCTCACCACCTCCTGAATAATATTTTGGCAATGATCAATACCACGCTGTACTTAATTCCTATTGAAATATGGTTTCAATTTGAAAATCCTCCAAATTGACTCAAAAAAAGCATTTAACTGGCCTATTTTCACCCGTTATCATCGCTTCTGTATATGCCGTTCCCGTTTGCTTGTGCACTCCCTCCTCTGCAGAATATACCATTCTGGAAATGAGTAGGGCCCCATTTGCTGGGCCCTATGTGAGAAGATTGTACTGCTCTAAGTAACAACCTTTCAAATATGCATAGGCTATGGATCATACAAATAAGACCCCAAAGTTTATTATAATTATGTCCTAGGCCTACATTTTACAGACTTGCAGCTGTAGGCCACATAGCTGTCTGGAACTAGGAAACCTTATAGGGTCCCACCAGATGAAGGATATATGACAAATATAATTGGCTGAATGAGGTCATGTAAAAGTCAATGTATCACGGTTGCAAGTGAACGACGGTGGCAAGCAGGAAAATTCACCCTGTGTTGGTCAATTTTTGAAATAGTTCATGTTCTACTTGGATTATTTTCCGGGACAACCGTTTATCAAGTGCAAGACCCATGAAACAATTATGACAGTACTTTGCAAAATTAATTTTTGGGAGAGGAGCCGGAAGAATTAAATGCCATGGCATGCGTAGGCCTACAACTAGTTACTGGCACAGTGTCTTGACACTGGTTCAGTGGTTGCAGTCATCCAGAGGATTGTTTACTAAGGGTGTCTATGGATGCACTTCCATCGACCTGTGTGAGGGTCATTCGGATAATTGTGGAATAATGACGTAATGAGGTTTGTACCTTTGCGATATGTGGTTGTCGCAGCATTGAGGGTAAGTGCGGATAGAGGGTACAGATGTACTTGAATTACTGCGCCATCTATTATAAACCATGGTAACTGACATAGAAACATGGAACCAAAACTTTACAATGCATTGTCGTGCAAGATATTTTGTGAGCATTTCCTGCAATTATATTATAAAATGAAGTAAACAATCATACACTTGAACTTTATTAATAATGGTAATAGAAATCCAGGGCTCATACAGGGTGGTAATTCAAAGGGGGAAGTACAACAATAAAAAGATTCACAGTGATGTATCAGATGTTGTGTCACGGTAGCCTCGTGTTCACACCATCTACTATATTTTAATTCCTTTTTATCTCCACTCTTGATGTGAATTTTGGAATATATAACACCTACTGTTGTCTGGAAGCAATGCTGTTATACACAGGCACACACACACACACACACACACATATATATATATATATATATATATATTTATATACCCGTTTGGGGTGATAAGCAGATTTTGGAATACATAACACCTAATGTTGTCTGGAAGCAATGCTGTTATACAAAGGCTCTCACACACACACACACACACATACACACACACACATACACACATACA